>RJWT010017448.1:0-19338 GCA_004365215.1 Cuniculus paca | reverse complement strand
GGTCTGCCGTGATTCTGATGGGTTTTCCTTTATAGCTGATCTGCTTTTTTTCCTCTAACAGCTTTTAATATTCTGTTCTTGAGTTGAATTTCTAGGATCTTGATTATTATATGTCTGGGTGTAGATTTGTTTTGGTTATGGCTAGCTGGAGTTCTATATGCCTCACTTATATGAATGTCACTTTCTTTTGCCATGCTTGGGAAATTCTCAGAAATTATTTCCATAAATAAGGACCTGATGTCATCTGTCTTGACACCTGCTTTTCACTCACATTTTTAATTCTTAAGTTATACTTCTTTGAGTTATCTAGCAACTGTTGAATTGTTACTTCCTGAGTCCTTATTATTTTTAAGAGCTCTTTCCTTTCTCAATCACAAGCTGCAAACCTGTCTTCAAGGCTTGAAAGTCTAGCTTCAGTTTCTGTCAGGTGATTTTTGCCAGCTTTCAATGGAATTTTTAATTTTCTGGATATCTCTTTGAATCTGTTTCATGCATTCTACATCTCTTTTATATTGTTCATTTATGGTTTCCCTCATTTTCCTATGCTCCTCTATTTTTTTATCTGTGTCTTCTCTAGAGATGCTTAGTATTTCTTTTATTATGGTTTTCATTTCTTCTTTTACCTGGGATAGAATTTCTGTTCTAATTTCTCTTATAGCTTCATGTAGTTGTTTCTTCACTTCAGTTGACATCACTTCAGTCATTTCAGGTGTGTGACTCCTGATCTCTTCTGTGTTTACTTCTCCTGAACTTGGGCTGCTTGGGTTGGATGCCAGAGGTTGCCCTCTCCCTCTTCATCTTGGCATATTCCTGCACCGGGGTGTAGCTGGCCAAGGCCTGCGGATCTAAGCTGTTTAGGAAACTACGGGTGGTTGTCTGGAACGTGCATGGGAGTGGAACTCGGTCCAAACAGCTTCCGCAGGTCTGCCTACAACCTGGCACTGCTGGCAGAAGTAGGTAGCAGTCTTGGCTCCGGGCATAACCTGCCCGACTCCTGGACTCTTATTTCTAGTCCCTTCATCTCTATGTCTGTCTTTGTGCTAGTATACCATGTTTTGATTACTGTAACTTTGTGGTAATTTTGCAATGAGAAAGTGTCAATATTCCAGTTTAGGTCTCTTTCAAGATTATTTGTGCTTATTTGGAATTTCATATGAATTTTAGCAAGTCTTTCCATTTCTTTAAAAAGGCCCATTGGCATTTATAACAATTATTTTAACTTATACATGAAAATGTAAAAATTGTACATATTAGTGAGGTAGCATGTAATGTTTAGTTACTTGTATACAGCGCATAATGTTTAAATCATGTGAAACATATTTATCCCCTCAAACATTTGCCATTTCTTTATGGCAAAACATTTCACAATCCTTTCTTCTAGCTTTTTGAAGTGCATGGTACATTATTATTATCTATAATAATTCCACATGGCCATTAAGTTTTGGTAGGAATTACATTGAGTCTATAGATCCATTTGAGAAATAGTGCTGTCTTAACAATATGAAATCTTCCATTTGTCTTTCCATTTATTTAGATCTTCTTTAATTTCTTTCAGCAGTACTCTATTAAACCTTTTGATTGGATGACGAGTGCTGTGAATTTTATAACATTAAGTACTACATTTTACTTTATTCCTATGAATAATGCTGACACATTGTTAAGTTACTTGGAATCCATTAGTGAAGCTTCCATTTATGCTTTCTTAATGAGGCAGTGTGTACTGGGAGATCTTTCTTCTGACTTTCCTCAATGTCTAAGTATTTTGAGGTGTTTTCAGTGTGATTGGTGGAAACATGAAATATTTTTTGGTCATATGTTAGATTCATACATTTTTTGGCTTACAACTTTTTAATCATTATTTTTCTAGATGAAGGTAATTTTCTTTAGCTTATGTACAGATATCAATTCAGCCAATCACTGAGGTCTCTGAGGTGCTTACCCTGTGTAGCTTTCCAAGTTTTAGAAGTTTTCCCTAGCAGTTCTAGTCTTCTTGGTCTTTCCAGTCTTCAGTATTTGCTTTCTCCACTCAGTTAGATTTCTAGGTTTTGTTGGAGACTCACACTGTCTGTTCAGTATCCTGAAGACTTCAGAAGCTAGGCTCACCTTATTTATTTCACTTTTCTTAGGGATTGCAATCCTACACTACTTATCGTTCAGTTTCCCAAAACTTTATTTTCTTATATCTTGCATAACTGTCTAGTTGTTAAAGGCATGAAGGTAAGTCCAGTTCTTGTTACTTTGTGATCAGAAGTAGAAGTGAATCACTGCATCAAAAAAAGTCAAATCAAACTTTCATTGGTGTTAAATGAATAGGAGAACATCTTAGTTGTTGTATAGTGCAGGATGAATTTAAACACCCCTTTCTTTAATAGGTTTATTTTAGAAGTTGCATAATCCTTAATGTTAGCTAGTTATTAATGATAATGTTATGCCATTTTCAAGTAAATGCTACCCTAATGACACAGTAAATATCCATAATGTTAGGAACTTTTAAAAATTCAACAGTAACAGCTTTTAATTCTAATGGAGTGGATGGCATATGAAAGAGGAAATATGACTTAAAGTCTATGTTCCAATTTCCTCATTTCTAAAATGAATAATAATAATAAAGTTGTTGTAAGTATAAAGGGAATCTATCTATCTTATCTATCTATCCACCCATCATCTATCTAGGGTTTAGAAAAGTACCTGGCATGTGCTAAGTGTTATTGTATGTGTGAACCATTATTACCTTAATCACAATCATTTTTTGTATCATTATATAAAGAAACTTTGAAGGGATTATATCATGACATTTGAGGGTATTAAATATTTATCTATTTTAACATCAGTTTATGCCTGGATGTTCTAATGTTGAAAATCTTTGAAGACTGAGCCTGGAGTTTAGACTAGGAATATTAAGCTCGGTAAAGAATTCTGGTCCTGTGAAACTTGTATGCTAGCTAGCAAACTTTTTCCTCTAAGATCTATGATGTCATAATCAGGAGTATTAATACTGAAAACTGAAAGGAAATTAAGCTGGTATTTTTACTAGTTTAGAAACAAAAAGGCCTACATAATTTCCATATATTCAAATTGTTGATATTGTTAAACTCTAAAATTATATTGCAGTTAAATTTCAACAAAAACATTGTGGTAAATGTTGTTCCACATAGTAAATGTATTCCTAGAAAGTTGCTTATTCATTTAATATTGGTTAGTTAAATTCTGTTGCAAGGCTAATAAGGAGGAACAGTCTACTGAAAGAAATGTCATTTCAGATATAGTGTCTTAATAATGTATATTTCCTGGTGTATTAGTAGCTTTCTGGTTAATATTTCTACCTAGCTAATTTAAAAAAAATTTTATGTAGAGACAGGGTGTGTGTGTCGGGGGGGAGAGAGAGCGAGAGAGAGAGAGAGAGAGAAAGAGAGAGAGAGGGAGAGAAAGAGAGAGAGAGGGAGAGAACTGTCCTTGACTTGGGAATGAATACTGCATTTTTCATAAGTCGAGTTAGTAGACTAACTATGAGTAATGTAACTTTTGGCTATAATTTGCCAATTACTGGTCTCTGAGGCTGGAAAAGAAAATGGCCCACTACACTGATCACAGTCTTCAAAACAAAATCTGTTTGTTGAACAAACTTTCAAATTCTAATGGTGCTGAGCATTTGGTGCTTCAGAAATGTTTTTATTCATGTTATGTTAGTATTGAATAATATTTCTGTTTTAGCTCAACAGAAATTAAATAGTACTGCATAACTAATTCTGAAGTAATCTTGATTTGCTATTTCATTAATAAGTGGAGTTATTTAAAATAGTCACATTATTGATGAAAGTACTTATCTTGCTAAATTCTGTAGAATAGGTTTGTTCTGGGACATTTTTGTGAATTGACAGTTTAACAGTTCAAACATTTGCTATATAAATTTGTGAAATCATGATTTATACCGTTATTTTTATAACTAACACTATGAAATAAACATGCTACTATAGCAGAATTTGGAAATGGTACATTCTACTTTTTGAAGTTATTACATATGAATGGCAAAGAGATGTTATATCAATGATGTGTTTTTATTACTAGCTTCTGTTTTTATTAAGGATAATGAAAACCTTGTGTCTGGGCCTGTGAACACAGCTAATGTGACCTTTGAGGTGACTCACCTGTTGTGTTTTCACAATTGATAATAGTCTGCTAATGTGAAGGTGGTCTGGAGAATAACAATGTACTAGCAAGATAGAAAATAACATTTTCAAAGTTAAATTGCAGAAATTGAAATATTTTTGGATTGGGTCCTAGGGAAAAGTAATAAAAACAACGTGTTTAACCAAATATTTTGAGAAAAGAAGACATTAACAGATAACTGACTCATAATACCGTTTTCAGGGAGAATTGTTGCTTGGGTATAGGCTTGTCTACCAGGCTCTGCATTATGAAATAAATGCCTTCAGTCATAACATGTCAATTTTTGCAACTGTGAAGGCATAGATTACAACCAATACCTGGATTTCAGGTATTCCCAACTGTTGCACTTGTGGAAAAGTAAATAATTTGTCTCTTAAGACCAAAAATTTGAAACCAGCAATCAGGTTTTAAAAAAGAAACAGAAAAATAAGCAGTTTTGCCTATTTGACTCTTGGGGCATAGGAATAAATAATAGCTTCCCTCTTTAACCACATTTGCCCTGGATTTACCTGGAGAGTAGTCTGCCAGCTAAAGAATTTTATGAATTTTACAGATAAATTTAAAGAAGTCATCATCTGTTAGACATTTTTAATGCTTGCAAAATGCTTTTTAAAAAACTATATGCAAGATTCGAGTGATGATATTTTCAGTGAATCAACACTAGTGTCTCAAACTAAAAAAACTAATGTCTCATTGTCCTTCAATATGCAGGTTAAATTCCATCATGGTGAAATTACTGTACTATAAAAACATTCATTGATATATCTCTGATTGCAGTTTAAAGATAGGCCCTAACTAGTGAATATTCAGTTTAAAACTTCTGCAGAAACCTTTCCCTCTTTCAGTAATTACATGGTTATTAGTACTATATATGTAGCTTTGTTCATGTAAGGTCAGTGAATAAGATGAAAGGGTGTGGTCTTAAAGTTTCAGTTGAAGGTGTGATAGGCAAAGGTTTGTGAATGTCTCACGCTCAGCACTTGGAACTGTGGCTTCCAGCACCAGTGAATGCTCTTCCTCCATGTGATTGTAGAGCTTTCATTGTCAAAAGGGGACAGTTTGTTGTTGGGATTCCCAGATAAAGTCAAATGCATATTTTCTTATAGAAACTAAAATATTATAATTCAATACTGAGATATGAATGGACTGGCTTAGGATTCTAGCTACTGTTTTTATCAATGTTTCTATGGGAAGATGTATCCTAAACTTGACGAACTTTTGAGAATAAATCCATCTGTGTGTTGGAAACTTCTGATATTCCAAATGGTATAAGAATGCATTACTTTAGAATTGGAGGGAATTTGGCAGTCATCTATTTCAAAATTATTGTATAGATGCGACAGAATTCTAGAAGAAATGTGAATCCAGTAAATTTACAAAAATATGATCTCTTAGGATTGGGTCTTTAAAACATTAAGAACAAACCCAGTATTATCTACAGCTTTATTTCTTTTAAGTTCCAAGATGTTGATTTTTAAAGTTTTTATAATTCTGGGAGGTGCAGTTTTGGGAATCTATCAATAGAAAATTTTCCAGGGATATTTCTATGAAGATTTCTGTATCACCAACCAATGTTATTTGATGTGCAGATTAAAAGATCAATATGAATGTATATTTTGTTGGACTTATTGCTTCTGCTATGTTGTTCTGTAAACTCCACCTAGTATAGTGTTGAAAATTTGTTATGGTGGATAAGTTATTGTCAAAAATGGCTATTATTAATTCTAAATTGATGAATATTTAAGTTTCCAATTATGTATGTTTCCCTAATCTTTTATGTGCTCTTCCTCTACAATTTATTATACTGTGTTACAGTGGACAATAACATATGCTTGACATATGTAATATTATTTTATTGATTTTTATTTTATTTTATTTTTTGTGGCACCGGGGCTCGAATTCACAACCTCGTGCTTGCCGGGCAGGCACTTAGGCTGCTGAGCTAAATCCCCAGCCCTTGTCTTTTTGAGACAGGATCTCACTGTGCCATTCAGACTGGCCTTGAGCTCACTTTGTAGCCCAGGCTGGTCTTGAACTCACAACAATCCTCCTGTCTCAGCCTCCTAAGTGCTGGGATTATAGGAGTGCGCCACCAGGCCTGGCCTATTTTATTGATTTTTTAAAAAAATTAATTATCAACTGGGTGTAGTTGCCCATGCCTGTTATCCCAGCATTGTGGGAGGCTAAGGCAGGTGGATTATAAATTTCCTAGCCTGGGCAACCTAACATTTTAGTGAGACCCTGTCTAAAAATTAAATAAATAGTGTTGGGAATATAGCTCAATGCAAAGGCTCTGAGCTTAATTGCCAGTACTGCAAACAAAACAAAACAAAACAAATCATCAAAGTTATCTTTGGAAAAATGCATTTTATTTATTTGTGATTTTTTTCTTGATATCTAATTGGGTATCAATAAAGCTGTTAGTAGGGAGACTATTTTTAAAAATGACATTGAACAAATTTATTGTCAAATGACATAGAATAGTTATTCTATTATATGGGCACTTTTCTTTTAGCATTTAAGATTTTTTGTTGTTTTTTTGAGATAGGTTCTCACTATGTAGTTCAGGCTGGCCTTGAATTCACCATTTAGCCCAGACTGGCCTTGAACTCCAACTGACCTCCTGTCTCAACCTATGGAGTACTGGGGATTTTCTTACTACATGACTCTTGTGTTCAAACATGCTCCCTAAAAGACAAAATAAAAGATTAGAGATTTTATTCTTGCAGTAAAGAAAAAATTTTATGTTTTCAATGAGGGTGTACTACTGTCATTCAAACTTTTCTTATTGTAAACATCCTCAGCTCTTGGTAAAATATGTGGTAACCCTTTGCTGCTGAAAAGGAGTGACAAGGAGGAATCCACAGATGACTTTCAAGCATGTTTTTCACCTCTGACTTCTTGAGAATTCAAATTTTAGAATATGTATTTCAAGATCTCAGGATGAAAGGTTTTAAAATTTTAATCTTCTTCATTGAGTTTTCTATTATTCCTTATCTTACTTAACTTTTTAGAGATAAACAGGTTTTTAGCCACTACAGTCACTTACGATCTTGCTCAATTTAACAGACTAAATTATGCTCAAAATATTAAAGATATATTCATTTAGTTTAAATTATTATGTTTCCATTGCGAGGTACTGATATTATATACTTTTGATTTATGTTGAACATTTTTGTGATTTTTTTTGCTGAATGAATATAATCAGTATGCTAAGTATTATGTTTTAAATGGATGCCAATCTGTAATTTTATGTCTAGGTATTTTTTTGAACGATACAGGGCATCAATATTAAATGAAATTTTAATTTAGTGATTTCATTTTCTTGAAAATATTTCTATCAGAAATTCATATTATGCTGTATTATGCTGAACATGATGAAATGTTCTTCTCTCTTCTCTTGTTGTGTACTTATTGCAGCAATCACCAAAACATTCAAAAGTTTAATTTAAATTGAAATGCTCCTGCATAGAATAAACAGAATATCTCACCTGTAAAGGGTGATTACATTCTGTAAATTTAAGGCTCTTGTAATTTATAATTCAGCTTTGCATGCCCCAGTGCTTGAGAGCATTTGACATATCATGTCTCAAAAGATATTCAGGATATTTTTGAACTTTGCCATTTTATTATTGAGACCAGAAGGTGATATTGAGACTGTGCTTTATTTTGGGCTTCTGTTATGTCTAGGTCTGCTTTGATACAGCAATTTTCTTCATTTACTCTGAAATATATGCTATTTAAAAGATTCTGAATCATGATATAATGGAAATGTTCTAAGTAGTATTCTGTAGTTGAGATTTGATTAAGGAAACTGTGTGACCCGAAGTTTTATTATTTAGTGTGCTTAAGAAGTTTTATTATTAGATATATTTGTACATTAGTTGCCAGTATTGAACATTTGTTACAGAAGTGAGTGAAGGTTTTTGATTTTAGAGCGTTGAATTTAGAGCCCAGTGCAGATAAGATTAGTCACAAGATTATCAGGCAATTATTTGTTTTGTCTCATTTCTTGAGCAGAGTAGTGGTAACAGAGGTTTCTTTAGGGATTAGTTCTAAAACTAATTGCTTCTTTTTTAATTTGAAGAGGTAATAAATGGAGAAACTTATTCATTGGAATAAAAAGCCCAAATGTTTTCAAATATTAGGTGTTATTAAAGAATGGCTAAGATACAGAAAATACCAAAGATAGGTAAGAAAAATGGCAAAAAAAATCTGTTTACCCTTTTCTTTTTTATTTAAAACACAGACAACAAAATTTATAACTCCTGCATATTATCTAGAATAGGTAGAACTACTTTAGAGGTTCCTATGTGCATGTGACACCAGATTTATCCAGTATTTTTTATCATGAGGAAATCATGAGGATATCTTGAGGAAAAATATAAACAAAATATAGCATAATCTTGTCTTTCAGAAAATTGATGTGGTAGACAAATTGGAAAGCCAGGTTTTGTTTCTGCATCTCCAGAAAGAAATAAAAAGAAATCTAGAAAAATCATTAGAACACATGAGTGAATTTACAGTAATAAATACTAAAATTCTTGTAACTCTTTAGAATGCTAAGATCCAGGCTAAGAGTAGTTATGACTGAAGTATCAGTACTCAAAAGTATATATACTTAAAATGGAAGGTGGATTTAGTTATCGTATGTTACCTTCTAATCTTTCCTGGTTTATGTAAAAGCTTTGCAGTACAGTGTAGTTTGGAGTGTGGGTTTTCCATTCTAAAGACCTACATTTATATCTAAAGTCCAATATTTAACAGCTGAATGACCTTAAAAAGTTTTTTCTTTTAAAGTTAAATAGAAATTTAATATTTATCCCATTGGGTTGATATGTATATCAAATAAAGTTAAATTATTTATGACATGAGTGAAAACACCTGGCACATGCAATTCAATAAATTCAGCTTGAATTAGAATATATTCTTGTCTTTTATCTTTAGATAATATTCCAACCAACAGAGTTAAAAGACTACCTAAAGAATGGGAAAATTTTTTTGCTAGCTATTCCTCAGTTAGATGACTAGTATTTAGAATATATAAAGAACTAAAAACAATTAGACTTCTCTGCAACAAAAATTCCAGCCAAAAAATGGGCAAGTGACATGAATAGACACTTCACAGAAGAGGTACAAATGGCCAGTAGATACATGGAGGAATATTCAACATAGTTGGTCATTAGAGATGCAAATTAAAACACCAAGACTCCATCTTACCCCAGAAAGAATGGTTATCATTAAGATATCAAATAATAACAAATGCCAGCAAGGCTGTGGGGAAAGAGGAACCCATCTATATTGTTGGTGGGGATATAAACTAGTACACCCACACTGGAAAAGCAGTATGAAGATTCCTCACAAAACTAAAGCTAGAAATTCCATTTGACCCAGTCATTCTCCATCCACGTATCTTTCCAGTAGAGTTGAAGACTTCACATTGTAGAGATAAGGTGTTATAGCTGTAAAATTCATTATGGCTAACTCTTGGAAGCAGTCTATATTTCTACCAACAGGTAAATGAATGAGGAAAATGTATGTACACACAATGGAATATTTATTCTGCCATAAAGAGTCATTTTTAGGAAAATAGATGTACCTTAAGACTATCATGGTAAATGAAATAAATCAGACACAGTATAAATGTTGTATGATTTTTTCTTACACGAGAAATCCAAAGTATAAATAAAGAGTGAAATAAAAGATAGGTAATAGGAAATAGGGAGATAGGTCTTTCTCAAAGGGGAAGAGGATCAAGAGATAGAGGGAAGGTGAAGAAAAGGGGATGGAAAAAGAAAGTAAGATGTGTTATGTACGTGCACTAACTCCACACAAGGAATGTAAACACATGGTAGATAATACATACTGCAAACATACTAAAAAAATCCCAAACACACGGGGACATTTTTTATACTGTATGATTATTTGTGGAAAAAACAATATTAAAAGGGATGGTGTGAAGGGAGGTGGGGCAGGGTACTTTTAGCAGCCTTTTCTCCCTTTAGTTTCAGCATTTTTAATCAGCATTTTGTTGTCTTGCAAATCCTCATTTTCCCTTGTTTACATTTTTTGCCCGTATCTCTCCTTAGTTTCTGAGATTAGAAGTTTGGTGTGGTTTACAATGAAGTATCTTAAATTAGGCTATCTGTGTTGTGATCTGGTCATCTCTGCTTCCTTTTCCTTCTACCCAGACAATGTTTTAAGAGATTAGATTATAGACAAAATGGTATATCTGCATGTTTCTTCCTTACTGAACACTACTTGCAGTTTCCTGGTGTGGATGTAGATATTCATGGAAATATTTTCTACTAGCTTTATTGTTTCTAATGCTCCCAAATCATATCACTTTAATCAAAGAATAATCTGATATATTTAATTGAACAATCTCACTACCTCCCATTTTCATTTCTTGTGGTTGTTTTCAAGGAAGAAGAGTTAAGAAAATTGTTTTGTGTGTTTGTGTGTGTGTGTGTGTGTGTGTGTTAGCTTTCTGTGATTGTAATAAAATGCCTTAGATAATGAATTTGTAAGGAGAAAGGACTTACTTTGGCCACAGTTTTGGAGGTTCCAGTTCTTGATGAATTAACCCCATTTGACTGGGTCAAATGGAATTTCTAGCTTTAGTTTTGTGAGGGAAGGCTTTAGGCCTTTGGTGGTTACACACTCTGTGGGGAGCATGTGGCAGAGCAGAACCATGTTCCTCATTAAACCAGGAATCAAAAGAAAAAGACAGAGGGGCTGAGGCCCCACAACCTCTTCAGGGGCTACCTCAATGACTTTGAGCCATCCACAAGGCCCTTCCTAAAAGTCTAGAGCTCACTAGAGGACCTCCCTGGGAAACCATGCTTTTGACATGTGGACCTTTGGGGAACATTTAATATCCAAATTATATCTTTAGCCAGAATTCTGAACATCACTTTAAAAAATATTTATATACTCTCTACTCCTTTCAAGTCAAACATTTCCTAAAATTTATTATTTACCATGTGCTAAACTTTCTTCAATGAGCTCTATGTAACTATTATCTCTCTTATTCCCCACCCAGTTCTGTTTCCCATGTTATCTTACATAAAGACCAGACATCTGAGATTCAGAGAAAGCAATTGCCCAAAGTCACACAGAAGCAGAGCTAGAATTAAAACCCATATCTTTATTACTCTGAAGCTGAATTTTTCTGCTATATTCTATCTGGTCTCCATATGTACAGTCACAGATTCTTAATACATGGTATTTTATGCCATACTTCATAGTTAGATTTTCCAGGGACACCTTTTGGTTAGGGTTTTTTTTTTTTTTTGAGACAAATTTGCTATGTAGTTATGTAGTTCAGGCTGGTCCTGAACTCTCTATTCAGTCCATGCTGACCTCAAACTCATGGCAGTCCTCCTGCCTTAGATTCCCAAATGCTGGGATTATAAGCATGTGCCACCATGCCCAGTCATGCCTAGTTTAAATTTAATATATGCATATGTATGTTTTATCTATTCACACATATAAGTAAAAAAAGAATAATAATAGGTCAGGTTTACTTTGATGGCTTGTTTGTGGGTATGCATGATTATATACTCTATTAGTAAAATTTTTCTCCACTTTGGGTTATTTGTTCATGGAACCAGTGAACTCTTAGTCTTGGTATCAGAATAATTTACTGATTCCTGGGAATGAATAGGATAATATTTCTGAGATATATTATTTATGCTTCAGTTGATTCCTTTCTGATTTAATCTGATTGACATTCTGATTTGCAGGAAAATATCCAAAGACATAGTTAAACATAGCTTAGTCATATTACTGGCAGATTATGAGTGCAAAATAGCAACACTTGGGAACAAACAGGTGGAGGTTGATGAGGAAAACAGGTCTAAGTTCTAAGGACTCTGCTGTTGTTTTCTTCTCTTGGGAAAACTCTCTCTCTCTCTCTCTCTCTCTCTCTCTCTCTCTCTCTCTCTCCCTGTCTCTGTGCCTGTGCCTGTCTCTGTCCCTATCTCTCTGTCTCTCTTTGTCTCTCTGTCTGTCACCTTTTTTCATATTGTGTGTTATGGTGTACCAGAGTCTTCCATTATACTAAAACAAAGTATAAAAGTGTGGAACACTTGTACAAGACTTAAGTAGTAGTGGTGAGTTGGACCACTTAGAGGTTTACATTTTTCTTGAGTAGCATTCTGGATATCTGACTTGAATGTCTGTCATAAGATTCTCCAACCTTCTGTTACAAGTGCTGATGTGCTAGGGAGCTTCTATAGCTGTGAGGATTACTTATCTTATTGTTAGGCAGTTTTCTGCTGGCATAATTATGTATTTAATGTTTTAAATTATTGAATAAAAAAACCAATCATATGTTTCATTACTGCCACATGTTAATATTTCAATAGAATTAAAATTGTAGAAATCGGAAGGCAGAGTAGATCATGATCTGAAGCCCCGAAGTTGTGACTCACGAATGACTCCTTAAATATGTTGAGAGTCACCTATCCAAGTGCAGTATGGTTTTTTTTTTTTCAGACTTTAAAACGTACTTTATGCCCATAAGCTAGCAGACTGCCTGTCTTAAAAGAGAGACACTGAGTACTTGGCAGTGTTCAGGAGGCTGCAAACAAAACAAAACAAAACAAAACAAAACAAAACCTCAAAGCAACAAACTCAGGTGTGCACTTTTTAAAGGAAAGGGAAATATCCTAGTGCTTTTCTTATGGCCTATGAAATCAGAGTCTAACAAGTTTTCCCTTGAGGCAAGCTATTTTTGGAGGTACTCTTGCCCAGAGAAGTGCTATCAATTTCTCTTCTTATTTTCCAGTTCCTTGAGTTCTTATTCACATACTGTCTTATTGTTGTGCTCGTTTCTGCTTATCTTTCCATAAGTTTATTTTCATATATGTTTCCCTTTTTTCCACTACTCTTATATTTTCCTGTCTCACTTCAAAACGTTATTTATTGAAGTATTTTATAGTCAATACTGGTTTTATACAAGAACAGACCTCATCTGTTAAGTTAATGCTTATAACTTAAAAAGAAAAGCAGCATGTGTAGACGGGAGTAAGAGCATCTACACAATCCTGCAGTAGGACCCCCAGCTTTCTCTTCACACATCCTCTGAATAACTTTGGACAAGCGTTATTTCTCTACAGCTCAATTTTATAAAAGATGGGGAAGATGCCTTTCTTACAGGGTTGGTACAAGGTAAAGCTTATATAAAGCACAGCCAGTGCAATGACTAGAACATAATGTCTGGAACATTTACTATGAATCATAATCATTTATTTCTTCCTTTGTTAGAGACAAAGTAGACTTCTTCCTCCCCATTGACTTTGGGTCATGGCGATGTAATTTCTGAGTAGCAGCTTTTAGAAGCATCGTAGTTTTCCATTAGATCTCTTACTCTGGTGCCTTCTGTTTTGAGAAGGGCATGTTTCAGACATGGAATGTATTCTCAACCCAGGTTCCAGAATGAGGAAATGATGGTGCAGGCTTGAATCTGACTCACAGCCCATAACAGAGACACAGAAGCTGACCTGCATCTGCTAACATGTAATATGAACTGAGAAATAAATATTTGTTATAAGTCAGAAAGGTTTTGAGTTATTATGTGTCATAATACAATTTCTCTTACCAATTCCTCTATTTTTCACAATTGCTGTGGTCACAAAGAATCCAGTGGTTTAAAACAAAAAAACATTTATGTCTCAATCATGAATCTGCAGGCTGGCTATGGCTCTCTTTTGCCAAATACATTTTCTATCTGTGATCTAGACTGAAGGATCTGTTCCTGCCTTGAACATGCTTTCTCATAGCCGAATTCAGGAATACAGAAGACTGAACCAAACCATGTAGGTGCATTTAAAGCTTCCATAAAGATATGACATATGTCATATTATATCATATTCTATTGGTCAGGCCATCCACTGAAGACTGGCAATGGGACAGGGAAATATATTCCATCTGCTGGGGGGCGTTGGAAGTCACATGGCAAAGGGCGAGAACAGATAGTTGGGAACATAATACAAGATGCCACAGTTGGCATTTGACACATGTCAGATTCCTTCTGTGTTCAACACTTCACATTCCAAGATTATGGAACAGGTACAAAAAAAGGAAAGAAATAAAATTTGAGAAACATAAATTAGGTCAACTTAATTTTACCTACATTATAATTATTAAATACTTTTCTCAGAGTAGGTTTCAGCTCAGAGTACAAATTCAATAACAAAACTGTAAAGAAAATAGTTAAATACTAGAATATGGGTAGTTGGATCCATGGAGACTGAATATGATTTCCAGAAAGCATTAGGGGAAACTTCTAATCTTGGAAATGCAATTTTATGATGTTGTCAGGTTTCCAGGATTCTAAAATGAAATGACTGTGGCAGTGACCCTTTCTGTTTGACTAATTGCTTGGGTTTTTTTCCCCTCCTCAGTGCTCTAGGAATTTTTATGAGCCTCTTTAAAGTAACTGAGCTGCTGGTCAGGATGCTTGTAATCAACAGGTGATATCTGCAATCTCGCTATTTCCTTTGAATGAAAAATTCTTTTGGTTAGGGGAACTTCTTCTTTGGATTGACGTCTATTGTCTTAGGGCAGGAAAGTTCACTTAAAAATTTGTTTAATTATTATATAACCTGCAAAAATTACATTTCCCCTTCACTGATACGTGCTGACAGGAATAAGATTATTTTAGAAAGTGTCTGGGAGAAAACCTGAAAACTTGGTAGAATTAAATGCTTTATAGTTCTTAATGCCACATTTAAATTCATTCTGTGGACTTAATTTCTCTACTGTGGTTTATGTCTGTATTTTTTTGACACTAAAAAATCTGGGTCTTGTATTTTACAAACTTGATGTAAGAAAACTGCGCCAGTATTCAGATAAATTAGTATTAGTATTAACCATGAAATTTAGAAAAGATGTTTTCTTTAAGAATTTTAGTCTATAATAGAGTTTAGAAGGTACAGTTAATAACTAAGTTGGATTTTTCCCTTGCTAAGGAAAATGAAAGTTTATTTATGTTATTTCTCTTCTTTGGCCCTCATTTTTTCAGAATCTGGCAAATGTGATAGATCAATAGCCTTCTCGCCTATTCCCCTTTTTCTGGAAGAAGTACTAGTAAAGCTGAAAGGACTTTGCCTTTAGAAAAAAGGTATAATAGGAATTTTGTTAATGGTTTAAATATAAAGGGTAGATCTAGGCCTAGTAAGATATAAATAAAATATGCCTTGGATAATGAATTTACTTTTCTGTCCAGCTTTTGAGGGGTGACTTTCATTCAAGAATCGAATTCAAGAAATAGAGGTTTTTGGAAAGGCAGATACAATTGTTTTGTCATAAAACGTGATTACCGAAGAAGTTACCTTTGCATTTTTGAAAATAAATTAAAAGATACAAGTAGAGTTTATTTAAGTGTTTTTTGCTTAGTTTTTGAAAACAGTTGCCAGTGATTGATGTAAACAAGATACATGATATGATGTGGCACACAGCCTGGCAAATATTTCTATCCATAGATCATTGGAATGTATTCATATTAATTTCTTAGCTATGACTTTTCTAAATGAACTTTGTTGGCATAAAGAGTTTCCATATTAAGTTCATGTTCCATATGTAAGACATGTTACAGAGGTCCTGATATTCAGAGCACTCTTTTTTTTCTTTTTGCTGAGCACTCTTTTAGACTTTGTATGGTAAGTTGAAATGAAGAAGACAAGTCTTCTCCCCTCAATGAGCTTTATAGCCTAGTGAAGGAGATAACAGATATTATATATAAAGCAGACCTAAGTGTCCAAGCAAAATATAATGTCCATGCTATCATTACACTAACGCAGGGATGGTGAACCTTTTAGAGATCGAGTGCCAAACTGCAACCCAAAACCCACTTATTTATCACAAAGTGCCGACACTGCTATTAAACCTGAATACTGAGATTTTAGTTTAGGAAAAAAAAAAAAAACCTCATGCATTAACATCTTTTGTTTTAAAATAAAAACATAATAATGTGTGCCATAGTTTTGTCACCACTGCACTAAGGAATAAAAGATTGACTCCAGATTTTTAATTCTCAGTAAGACTTTCCGAAGGAAGTGGTAAGTAATATTTGAATTAAACAGGTACAGGTGGGGAGGAATGGCATTCCATTGGTTTTGCAGAAAAAAAATGAACAAAGATCTGAAGATAGGAAAATACAATTTATTTTGAGGGGGCAGGGAATAGTCCTATTTGGCTTCAAAGTTTCCTGTGTTCAAGACTGAAACTCCAAAGGAAATTGTGGCCAGATTTATGAAAACTTTTAATGGGAGAGTAAATATTGCAGTGTTTATGGTGAAGATATAGTGGAGCCCTTCATATTTTGAATGTAATAGTGACATGATCACTTCTTATTTAAGGGAGATAATGAGAAGATTATGAATAGGATGAGTGGTGAAGTGACAAGAAGATAGAGTTTGAGGTATCAACTATGTTGTTTAGAAGGTCAGGTCAAAGAGAATAAGGGGTTTGCCAAGGGTAATGAGAGAAAATAGGAAAGAGTTGACAAATTTGAGCATAATCTTAGAAATTACATGAAGACAAAATAATCCAATAATAAATTAAATAGTTTAGTGACAGTTTTAAGCCTCAAGATGTATTATAGATATAATTCAGAGGATCCAATAACCAATTGATTACTCAAGAATAATTTTTAATTTGTTATTTTAAACAATCAAGTCAAAATAGCAATTATTTTCCTTGATCTTTTTTGATGTCCTGGTAACTGATGTAGTGAGTTTATGTCTGAGTATTGCAGATGTGAGTATAAAATGTATAGGGTGTGTGGAAGGAGTACTGACACTGTATTATTAGCATGCTTACCTTTTTCTAAAACTCATATGAGAATGGATGTAGAAGTTTGGTTTGGATGATTATAGCAACGTCTTGATTATAGGCCTTATATTTTCAAAGAATTTTCATTCTGTAATCATATACCATTCTTCACGTTGACACAAAAAAATACTATATATTCTGGAACACCTGAGAACCAGTAAGATTTCATGACTTTTCAAAGGTTACACAGCTAGTGGCTGAGAAAGGAAGAGATGTTTTTAGGACTGTTAGTCACTATTATGTACCAATATTACTCTGGATTTTCCGAAGTTTTTCTTTGGTGTGACCTAGTTTTAGTAAAACAACTCTGCATATATATCTCAGTAACCACTCAGTTGCTTCTAATTCATTTAAAGAACACAAGAGTTTTGACAATAGTGAACTTCTTGATGTTTAAAAAATTTTCCCTATATTTTACAGTCTTACATTTAGATGAATTTTGGCTTTTACATTAAAGAAAATCTTGTGTGTGAAGCAGTGCAAATGCTTATTTTTGTTTTTGTCACTTTACTAGCAAATCTGTTTTTTGGTGTGCACTTTTTTCTCAGGTTGTCTCATTTCTTCCTTCTCACGCGCTTCCTTTTGAGAGGGCAAATGCAATTTAAGGCACTGACTCCCTTGGTATTGACATTGAGACCATTGATTCTGCCCACAGCAAGTCCAGAGTCTGTTTCTTTGGTCCTAGATTCTTCAGGAACTGATTGAAAAGTGCATTTTCAGTCATTTTTATTGTTTTCCTTTATTTATAACCAGTGCTTTTGTTTATGTTAGTTTTGTATATTGAGATGTAATCAGGCTGTAAGGCTCGATGCCAGTTGTCAGATTCTTTCTTTCTCTTTTCTTTTCTTTTCTTGTCTTGTCTTTTCTTTTCTTTTCTTTTCTTTTCTTTTCTTTTCTTTTCTTTTCTTTCTTATCTTTTTGAGATAGCATCTCACTATGCAGTTCAGACTGACCTTGAGCTCACTTTGTAGCTCAGGCTGGTCTTGAACTCGCAACAATCCTCCTGCCTCAGCCTCCTGAGTGCTGGGATTACAGGTGTGCACCACCATGCCTGGCTTTTTGTCAGATTTTCTTGGTGCATGATATCTGCTAGTATGTCAGTAATTTTTTCACCATGACTCTGGTTCTAAAGAAATGCCTAACAGTTCACTTCATTACATAATTGGATTCAAACAATTTAAATATTTATATACTAATAACTTTGTGGCTCTTTGAAATAATATTACAGATAAAAGTGAAAACAAAAACCACTACTTTAACTTCATTCTTAAATAATCACTATCACTAATGAGATGTAACACCTGGGCACTGTGTACTTTTCAAATACTGCAAACAGATTGGACATTGCTATACTCATTTCTTGTTCCACGTTCGTTTTAGTGTGGTTGCTATTTATCTAATAACCATTGAAAATCCAGTTTTGCAAAGATAATGATGTCATAGAAATGAATGTAGTGTAAGGCGGTGTTGACACTGAACTAATTTGTGTTTGTATTTCACTGTCTGACTGACAGATGTTGTATATTGTTGTTTCTTTTGCAAAGCTAAAATATCCTATAGTAGTCCTGTAAGTCCTTTATTAGTAGTAGATGTGTTGTGGTACCGTGATAGACAATTTGAAGCCTATAGCTCTTAGCACCGTTCTCTTATCTACCATGACACCATGTTTTACTTGTGTACATTGTTTGGAAAATGGTAGGCATGAAGTAAATTTTACTTGGTTTCCATTGTCCTTGTGAAAGCATTAGGTTCACAGAAGTTGGGATGAAGAGAACATGCACACAATCTACAGTTCTGAAATAAGTCGTATTTTAAAGTACAATGCTTCACTGAGTTATGGTTTTGCCATACTCGCCTTCCTCTTGAATGAATTCTGATGACTGTAAGTGTAAGACACTCCAGTGAGCTTTTCAGAGGCATAGTTCAAAACCTTAGTCTCCTCCCCTTTGTTTATGATGTGAGGAACTCATCTTCGACATCTGCTTTAAGAAAAACAATTGTAGAAATTATGATGCAGTAGTGTTATCCTGAAAGTTATTTTACAACTTGGCTAGCTCCTATGCAAGTTTTAGTAGCTTAATAGTCTTTTTTTTCATGGTAAATACTGTGAAGCAAGTATATCTTCAAATTTTCTTTCATTAGTTTGACTGAGTCACCTTGCTGTGATTCACCACTGCAGACAACCAAATTGTGAGCAAGAATTCAGTTGGTGGATGCAAGGGTGACTGTGCTTTGCTAGCATTGTATTCCCTAAATACTCTATTTGCGAGTTCAAGTATTACAATAAAAAACAAAACAAAACAAAAAACAGGTAAATCCTGTGCATAT
>RJWT010017447.1:0-19338 GCA_004365215.1 Cuniculus paca | reverse complement strand
TACTTTTTACCAGAAGAGGACATGAGGCATAAACAAACAATAGCCATGATTTTTAAATAGAGTGATAACCATCTTTATTACTATTTCACAGAGAAGTAAACTAAGGTTCAGGAATCTTGATGGGTCAGTTATGCAGTTATAAAACAGGAAGCCCCTTTTCTAACCAAGCACCCTCAGAATAATCACAACACCATAGTGCATCCCTAGAAAATAAGTCTACATGAGAGATATTTGAAGCAAAGATTTGTTTCTTCTGTTGCTTATTCCAAACCTGATACGTAACTGACCATTCTTGAAACCCAGTATAAACTCTGCAGAAAAAGAGTTAGGCTGAGTAAAGTGGAAGTTATAAATTCTTTTCATCCTTGAACACACTTGTGAGATCTGTTTTCGTAGTTATATAAGTCATATAAATAATGTTTGTTCTTGGAAGATGTCCTGTATAACTAGACTTGAATATCTAATTCAGAGAATGTTTTTACATTGGAGTTCCCTAATTCATCCCTAACTAAACATTTTGGGAGAAATGCAACAAATGAGAGTGAGACTATAGACACCCAGATTAGTATAGGCACAGTATTAGTTCTCTACATAACAAATTTCCACAAACCTAGTAGCTATAAACAATCCATATTTGTCAGCTCATAGTGCCTCTGTGTTGAGTCTGGGCATGACTTAGAGAAGTCCTCTGCTTGTCATATCCCCAAGCTGTAATTCAGACATGGGCTCTGACTGAGGTCTTATCAAATGCCCACCTGAGGAAATACAAAATCATGCCCAACCTTCTCATGGTTGTTAGAATTCTTCTCCTTGTGAACATGTGACTTATGTCCTTATTTTCTTCCTGGCTATTGGCCAAGGTTGACAAGGGTTCTTAATGACAACCTGTAGTTTCTTGTCATATGCATGTATCTGTAAAGTGTCATAGCTTACTTTTTCAATGTCACCAATGGAGAGTTTATGTGATACATATTTGCAAGATGGCATGGCTTAGATCTGAAATGTGACCACAAAACTCACATTCAGAGGTTCAGCTTTTGACATTGACTGAATCACGGGGACACTGTATTCATCAATTCATTAATCTACTGATGGACCCACAGCTAAATGTGCTGTTAGGAGGTGGGGCCTCGTTGGAGGCAGATCAGTAGGGGTCTGAACTGGAAGGGTGTATTTCCCTCCATGGCATCTCCATTTGTGTGCTTTTTTCTGGCTACCATAACATGAGAAGTTTTCCTTTGCTTAGTCCCTTCCATGCCAATTTTGCTTTGCAGTCAGCCAACTATGGACTGAAATGTCTAAAGCCATGACCCAAATATAGATTTCCTTCTTTAAATTCTGAGTACTGGGTATTTTGTCCAGCAATGAAAAAATAATTAAAGACACAATGTGATATACCTATAGATGAATAATCATGGGAGTGACAGTGTATCATATTTGCAATATAATATAACCTCATTTGGAGAGTGACAAACTCATCCTTGGTCTTTGCCTAACTTACTTACTAAAATGTCCATCTCTGTCATCAGTGAACTTGTCATGTTTGATGGGCCTTCAAGGACATAGGTCAAATACTTCTACTCCAGCAGGTCTTCACTGATGCATTACTATGAAAGTAGTGTCACGTGATTCCTCAGAATCCCTGAGCAAAGTTTCCTACACTTGGAAGACATTTATTACTTTCTACTTTAAAATAAAAGACTTTATTCCCTCTGTCCTGATTCTCTGACTAGATCCTTCATTTCTTTCACCCAACATCCTTCCTTCATTTCTTTCACCCAACATGTGCCAGTGTGTCGAGATTGTACTTATTGTATTTAATATGAACTCCATCGTATTTAATAGGAACTCCAAGTGGAGTGGTGGGTTAAATAAATGGATAGGCAATTTGTTTTTTCTCATGCAATAGAATATTTACAAGTAGAGAGTTGTTGACATTGCTTAGTGACCCAGCCCTGTCAAGGTTAAAGCCTGTAATTCTCTTGGCCTTTTCCTTGAGCTTCTTTCTCTCATTTAGGAAAATTGCTACTTTAGCTGCAGTCATCCAGGCTGAATTTCAGGCAGGGAGAAGCAATAGTGGCAAATAGTAAGGGGGAGTAACTGTGTCAGAAATACAGTCTTTCTGGATGACCTCAGCAGACTTTTATGTTATCTCATTGATAACAATTTTCAGTGATTCATCCATAGTTTTGAGAAGCACAGAAAAATACTTTTGAGTGTCTAAGCATATGAGTGTTCTAGCCATATGGAAAAATAGTGAAGAAGTACAGTCAGCCTTCTATATTTATGGGTTCTGCATCAATAGATTCTACCAAATTGGGACCAAAAATATGTTAAAAATGCATCCATACAGAATATGAACAGACTTTCTTGTCACTATTTTCTAAACAATACAGTGTAACTACTATTTACATGGCATTTACATTGCATTAGCATTATAAGTAATCTAGATATGATTTATAGTATACAGGAGGATAAGCATGTTATTCAAAGGACTTGAGTATCTACAGATTTTAGTATCCTCGGGGATTCTGGAACCAATTCCACGTGAGTACCAAGGGACACTATCTTAAATTGGTAATAGTGATTCCCGTAGTCAGGCATTGTGCTGGGAACCTAAGATAACATGATCTATGAACACAGACATGTCTACTACATTTTCAGGCTTTTTCCTTCTTAGAGGAAACAGTGATTTAAAAAAATTCATAAACACATACAAAATTGTAGCTGTAAATATACTGAAATGTAGTTCATGCTCACCTGAAAGTCTCGAATGAGAGGGACAAGAGTGTAGCTGACCTAATCAGGAGGCTAAGGAAGGTTTCCCTGAAGAGATGGCTCTTGAGAGTGGATTGTGTCTGGTGCAATTTAAGCACTAACCTACTTACTTTAAAATAGTTACCTCACCCAGAAGGCAAAACTAGCTCTGCTATAGTTTGAAATTAGTACACATGGGATTCACACGAAGGAGGACTCCTAACATTCTTCCATCTGACCCCAAGTCCATCCTAAATGTCCCCATGAGCATGCATTCATGCAGATATGCCTCTGTTTCTGCTGACCTGCTTGGAAAAGCTCCATTAAAGGAAGTTCACCTCAAGCACAAATGGTCCCCGGTAGATCAGCATTTGCCTGGTGCCAAGCTAAGTGAATTCAGATGGCCTTAGACTTCTGATCACATCCATGCGGCCAGGGAGGGAATGAAACCTTGTTTATCATCTTGATAAACAGTCTGTTTCAATGCCTCTGGATGCTGTATGCAACTTGGTGGAGTCAAATACTATTAAATTGTCATCACTGTCAAAAAGAGAAGTAATAAGTTTTTCTACCTGAGTCATAGCTAATGACTTCTATGATGTGTAACACAAATCAGTATTTGTTTGCCTTCTTTTCCCTTAAATGTGTGTTTTTTGGCTGTGGATATGAAGCACAATCTCACAATATAAATATATACTTGTATTATTGCCTCTCAGCCAAACCAATAAAATACCAAGAAGACAAAGGCCAGAATCCTGGCTTAGATGAGTTATCTGTGGAGAGGCAAAAACTGAACAAAATTATCTAGCTCAAGTTCTTCATAGAAGGCAAAGATTTGAAAGACACTATTTTACTAGTCAAAAGCTTTGGAGATGTTTGTACCCTATCATCAACATTTTAATTAAATATATTTGTGAAGTTACTTAAGCACTATTAAAATCATAAAGCACCTCTTTCACTCTCATCATCTTAAAAATTAGTAGAGTACATGGGTCAGGCTATCGCAGCAGTAAACAACCCCTATGTCTCACTGACTTAAAACAACAAAGGTTTATTTACTGACCATACAGCATACCTACTGTGATTTAGCAGTGCTTCTGTGTTTTTAGGAGTTATCTGGGGACAGGAACTCCTGGAGAAGCCATCATTTGAAATAGAGAGCAGCAAACTATGACCTATAGGCAAATTTGGGCTTATCATCAGATCTGTATGGTTTAAAAATCTTAAAATGGTCTTTACATTTGTAAATAGCTTGAAAAATTCAAAAGGAATTATTTATGATGTATTGAAATTACTTGAAATTCAAGTTTTCGCTTCCATAAGAAAATTTTATTAACATCAGTGATACTCATTTTTTTATGTATTGTTTATAACTACTTTCAAGATACAACAGGAGAGCTTGGTAGCTTCCCCTAACAGCACACAAAGCTGAAAATGTTTACAATCTGGACATTTCTAGAAAAAGTTTGCTGACCTCTTATCTAAAATATTGCTGGTCACCATACCAGCAGGAAAAGACTCCTGGAGGGTCTTAAACAGGTATGCAAATCTCGGCATGGTGGTAATATCTCAATTCCATTCACACTAGTTGACTAGCCACAGTCACATCATAACCAATCCTCCCAAAGGGGGTTTAAGAAGTACCATACACCCTAGAGAAAGAGAGGCAGTCATGCAGCACTGATGGCTAAAAATAATAGTAATAGCAAAGCAATAGTAACAGCAAATATTTGCATTGTTCTTATCTTTCTCCATCATTCTAAGTTCCTTGCCTGTGTTCATACTTTTATTCTCACAATAAATCTCAGATAGTTCTAGTATTTTCTACACTTTACAGATGGAAAAACTAGCATGAGAAAATTTAAATGATATTCCTGAGGTTAATGAATGAGTGAGACTGGCTCTTAAACACTATGCTCTTATCCATCCTATCACACATGGTCTCCCTGAGACTTAAAAAAATCTCAGCCATTAATACTGTAGGGACCACACTTCCTCACAAAAACCTTACTTGTAGAATTTGGCAGACATGAGAAAAATGTTAATGAAAGTGTTTGTATCACAAATTTCTAAAATAATTTAATAATTTGCTTAGGAGTTTGCTAGCTGTCGCTCCCATAAATAAAAGTAAAACACAATGCCTTTGAATTTGTGAGTGGTTTCCCTATGGGCACCACAAAAAAGACTTGCAATTAAGATAGACTTTGTAACTCAGCAAGAGGACTCACCAATGGGTATGTAGCCCTAAACTGAGAATGACTCTTTGTGGCATCAGTATTTTGTAGTTGCTTTCCTCCTGTCATCTCAAATTTTGTTTTAACCTTATCTTTGTACCCAAACCAACTCAGGCATGTTCTCCTACAGGCATGTTTTCCATTTAGCTGAGGGAAAATATGTCATAAAGTAGTTATGGTGATAGATTTGGCATAATTGCACTGTTTTCTTTATTTTGTTGGCTGCACTTTTATGTTTCCCAAAAGATATTTGTGTATATTCACTTTCCATGTTTCTTTTAACATGTATCATGCTTACCAGGAAGGAAATAGAAGATTCCCATGTAAAGAGATGTTTAAAATTTATAATTATTGTTGAGCTTCCTTCTTAGTCTGTATTCACATTCGTGTACCACAAAATACATGCCAGAAAGAAACAAAGAAAAAAATGAAGAGTTGAGCAGGTGAAACAAGAATGTAACATAAAGAGCACATTACATGTCTACCATTGCATGAGTAGTTTAGACTTGTGCCCTTGACAGAAGGGTGCTGGAACTAGGAATGGAAATGTGCCTACTTTCTATGTTTCTTAATTTCCTCCTTCTACCAAAACTCATGTCAGATGTTCTGTAACGCCAGTTCTGTCTTTGAACTTGGGTTTAATGTTTTTATATTACTAGTAAGAATTGTAGCTATTTATAATACACCTCCTGTGTGCTGCTTGGCATATCAATTACTTTTTATATATAATCTATAATGCTCACAACATCTCTTAATGATAGGAATTTACTTATGAGGGAGCTAGGCTTAGGCATTGCAAATTACTTCCAACCACGTATTGGTAGTAATCCAAATGATTCTGATTATTTGAACTATCATTTAAATATTAATATATTCAACCTTTCATGTCAGCATTTCACATAATTCTAAGAAAATTAATACAGCCAGAAAAAGTTGATTGTATAAAATAGGATCGCCAATTTTTGTTCTAGAAATTGTTTCCATATGATAAGTAGCTTTTGACAGCGAAGAAAACCTGACCGACCATTGCTTAGCTGAACCAATAACCTTCATTTAAGTGCAAGGCTAAGGAAGATCTTATGAAGATTTAGACTGAAAGTGTTGCCCTTTAGAGCGGAACAGCACTCATAGCTATTTTCTAAGCCTCATTTCATTTTGAATGTGTCCTAATCATAGTAGTAGAATGCAACTTACTTATCTTAGATCACTGGTGCTGTAATTGTTTCCAGAGACATATAAGGATTTCTAGAGTGAATACCACACTTGGAAGCAGAAGTTTGCCTTCTAGTTGTTTTAGCAGCTACCTAGACCTTCAATGTCTGCCTTGCTTGACAATAAATCGGTTCTAAAATTTCACTTATTGGCAATGTGTTGAAAGGAAGTATAAATCAGGTAAACATATTTGGAGCCAAAGAATAGGGAAATTGTTATATTATATTCTCACCCTTATTTTATCAAGCAATTTGATGTCCAACCCATTATTTAGCTTGCCATCCCTAGTTCTGAGTTCTCCTTGTTCAAAAGGAATACATGTTCTATACTATTGAAAGGCAGAAAAAAAATTAAAGATGTTTTTCTTATAATGTTATTTGTGCATCTTTGGGTAAAATTTATTTCCATATTGGTAAGCACTTATTAAAAACTGATTTCTGCAGTAGAGTTTCAATATATTCAATGTATATGCTAATTACTTCTTTAAAAAAAATAAAGGAGACATCTAATGGGTGAGAGTTGAGTTGACTGTGATATTACTTTAGTTTTAGCCACCTTATTTCAGATGAAATACCGTAGCTACTTTAGTTAACTCAGCCACATACCTGAGATAGAAGTGAAAAGATTGTTGTAAGGAATGTTCCATGTTGATGGAAAAAGGGAAAGCAATAAGAGGGTTTTTTCCACCAATAATCCAGATTTAGTCAAAGATGATAATTGCAATTGTGCTAGTAACAGCAGAGATTTGTAATGCCTACCCTGAATCAAGCATTATCATATTCTCTTACTCTATACTTGTTTAAGTCTCATACCCATCTCATCTTCAGAACAACCCTGTACAGTTGACAATCTTCACATTTTAAAGGTGAAAACCTGAAGTGTGGGATAAAAAATAATAGGAAACATGAGATCCAGTACTTGAATCTTGGCAGCCAGCTTCTTGAATTTGTGCTGTTGCCTATTATGGTATATTGCCTCAAACATGACTGACCTGTCCAGAATTCTTTTCCTTTTCCACATTTGTCTATTTTCTCATACCCCAAAGCTCTGGAAGAGAGTGCTTATTTATTTAATCTCAAGCATAAACAAATCAAGCAACCATTTTTTCCCTGCTCGACCAAAACATGCTTAAAGATCCATTAGTGTCTATCTTGTCAATGATTTACAAAGATGCTTAGAGCTTCTTTCCAGTCCATTGGGTCAATAAAGCATTTTTAACACAGTCTTAAATATGCTTTTCTGACATCCGCTACAATAGATTCCAAGCGTGCTATTTTTAAGGTCTTGATTAAGAAGTTCTATAAAAATGAACTTCAACAAAATCTGTGCTTTTTCTTAAATATTACAACTTTTAAAGAAAGGAACCACTTGCAATAAAGTGACAATGTAAAAATTCCAATAGCCATGCCATTCTTGATATTCCTTGATCTGTGTTTTATTCCTTTCCTTCCTCCAAAATTTGTACTTAATTATAAACATAGATCCTTTCTTGACTATTAACATGGACTAATGTTTTCTTATGGCTATTTTGATTGCTATTTCTTTTTCAAGTTACTTCAGTTGGAATGCATAGCTTTTCTTTCATATGCTTTGAGTTCACCCAAAAACCAATGTTCTAAGTTAATTTTTCTAGATGGTGCATCTAGAAAAGATCTGGAAGGTCACTTCTATGCATGAGATACATTTATCATTGAATCTCCTCCTCAAAATTACATTTGTAATTTAAAGGAGGAAAGATTTAAATTGGTTCATGATTTAGGAGATTCAGTCCATGATGGGCTAGTTTCAAAATACATTCTGACAAAAGATATTTAGTTCATGGCAGCCAGGACACAGAACAGGAAGAATGCCAAAGAGAAAGGAGTAAGAGACCAGATATAGACTCTAAGGTCATGCCTCCAGACATACCCAGATGTCTGCTTCACCAGTACCCTAAGTGATGCCAAGCCAATCAAGTTGACACAATCAGCTTGACAACTTTTGACCATCACATGTTCATTCAATAATATTTACAGATCAAACATGTACCAGATTCCAAGGTTAGTACTAGAGACACAATGGTGAAACAGAAAAGTTGAACTTCTGCCCTTTTTTAGAAAAAGTGAAACATTAAAAAAAGAAAAGAAAACGAAAAAGAAAAAGTGAAACAGTATTTAAAAATTCTGAATCATGCAATATGAATACCATTGTGGAAGAATTGTGTGTGGTGAAAAAATCATATAGCAACAGAATGTAACTTGTAGGATGGCTCAGGAAGATCACAGAAAGACCTGAATGATGAGTGCAGGGACACACACACACACACACACACACACACACCAAGTACATGTGCACACCAAATATGGGGTTCAAACTTATATTCCTTTTGGTTTCATTTCAAGGCAATTATCTCTATTTCAACATATGAACTACCCTAGCATAGTTTCTTCTTTCCCAGAAAACCTGCTGTTGTGATAACTTTTAATTGCTTGTCTATGTTTAGTCTTGGACACGAACTCAACACCAAAATATACTACTGAAAAAGTCTAATTCTTTGGCAGAGGAGAAGGACTAGACACTAGCAACTTCCCACAGGTGCCCATTCTAAATATGTGACCCAGTTTGTGACCCGGAATGATCCAATTGGTTTGTATAAGCTGTTTTTATTATATATTCAGTATGGGGAAGAACTCTGCTTTATGATGCCAATCTTCAGTTTTTAGCCATCTCCCTGACAGGCCTTCTTAACCTCATCCTTCTTTTTCCATCAAGACACATAAACCTCACCAGAGTGAAGTCTTTTTAAAAGAAACATTATCCGTAGCAATTCATCTTCCTTGTGCTTCTGCACTTGTATAGGGTAAGACAGTGATGCATTGAGCTGGGAAGGAGGGATCATTGCTAGGAGCATACTGGGCTTGGCATTTTTTAACTTCTCCACCTTAGCAAAAGTTGCTGCTGCCAGAAATAATTTTGAAGTGCTGTCTTTTTTCTCTTTCCTGGGTATTAGAAACCTTTTCCTGTTAGAAGCAGGTTTGATAATGTACTCAGCTCTCTGACAAACCCAAGAGAAAGAGTAAGAGGAGAACCAGAGCAATGCCCTGTGGGGCTTCCTTTCGTAGAACTTTCCTTTCCACCTGGACAAGCTTAGGTAAAATGAAAGAAAGGCAAGGGGACTGTTTTGGAGACTTGTTGTAGAGTGAGAACTAGGCAATGGATATACAACTAGCACATCTAACTTTTTCAAATTGACCTACATTAGCCAAGTAATTGCTTGACTTATGTCCTAATCAGAAAAAAGGTAGAAGGTGTACTGTATAGAGCTAAGCTTAGAATATAAGGCTGATTTCTTATTGATATGTTATCTTAGATGTGTATTTTTACAAAGTGATGATAGCAGCAATAATCTGGCAAATCAATAGCACAGACAATATTCACATTGGTGTTATTCCTGCCACATCTTCTACCATTAGTTATAGATTGATTCATCTGTCTTATTTGCTAGATATATAGATGCTGGGTGAAATCCAGAAACATCCATTTTCCAGATAATCCATAAGTAAAAAGGGGAAGCTCAATTTTTGGAGCACTTAAATAGCTCTGATTTGATAAGGTATAGATCATCTTAAAATCATTTTGACTTAGATTGAGATAAAATTTAGGATGGATTGTCATTGATGCTGAAGATGTCTACAATGTATTTTCTGGCTAATATTACTGCTGTGATTTTCAAAAGATAGTTGCTTAGGTTTGGAAGGATAGTTTACTAAGTAATTCTTAAAATACAAATAAAACAGCTTAAAGGTACAGATTGCTAGTTTCCAGAAAGGGTTATTACAAGCCTAACTCTTCCTTATTATTGGGGCAAATTTTGGTTTTCATTCTCCTTTTCCAAGCAGTCAGCTGATAATCATAATAGTAAGTAAGTAATTGTAGTCAGTTCTACAGAGTAATTAGAAATTCTCTCCAGTAATTAAAGTTGAAATCCAAGATTTTATTTTCACTGAATTTAACCAACTTCTCACTGTATCTTGAATGGATCAAAGTAAATGTAGACTCCAGATGTGCCAAATGGTAAACATTACAGGAACAGTGGGGGGAGGGTGTGCCTGTGTTTTATAAGCCTCTGTTCTTTGCCAAAGACATCTAACCTTTTCAGTTACATTTCATGTCTATTAATCAATCAAATACTTGTAATTTAATAGTAGTTGTATAGAGCTGATAATCAAATAAGTGCAGTTGCTTTTACTTTTTCTAGCAGAATTACTTTGAAGAACAAACAACTATACTGTATGTTAAAAATAAATAGCTATAATATCAGTGTATTTTCCTCCAATGTAGGTAACTGAAGCCCCTCAAGTAATCCATAGAGTCCCACAAGGCCTAACCTGAGAACAAAGGATTGCACATATCAATGAGCCTTTCCCTGTCAAGGAAATATTTTCACTTTGTCAACAGAATCCAGGAGACCATGGTCCCATGGTCACAGGCTAGATTGAACCATTACATTGCTCTCATTGACAGTAGCTAGGTCAGTCAAAAATGTAACCTTTGAAATTAAGAGATGTCAGTTTCATGAGCCAATGAGATCTTCTAAATGTTGGGGACCTGGGAGTTCCCCCGTCTTGTGTGTGAATTGTGCATCAATGTACCCAAGCAGGAGGTGTAATTGAAGCCATAGCTTAATTTAATTAAGACCAAATGAGCCTTTTATTTAAAGCAAAACCTCCCTGCATTCCTGTATTCAAATCTATCATCTGTGACTCCAAGGAAATGTGACCTAGAGTCATTGATATTGTTATATAAGAGCTTCTTATCAATTTCTAGTTCCTGAGCTCCTCCTTGCTTTTCTTTAAAAATGGTAGCATGTTTTTGTTTGTTTGCTTGCTTGTTTTTTCACCAGGGAAGGATGGGTATGGGATCAGAGGATCTGGAGTTTGATTCATATATTGCCAAGGACTTGGTAGATAAAATGTAGGAAAGTTTTTAACAAGGTGTCATCAAAAGTACAGTGAATGTTAAACGTTTTAATTCTTTACTGTAAAAGACATATTGCCACTAATCCCACTCAACATACTCCCCCTCACTTTGGGCACACTTATCACATCATTTTTGCTGCTCTCTGAAGAAGTTCTTTTCTGTGAGTGTCTTTATTATTGTGACTGTCCTAATGTCCTGATTCATGTCATTTACATTTTGTGGGCAGTTTGAATTTGGGCAGGAACCAGAAGTCATATGGTACCAGATCCAGTGCATAAGGTGGATGGATGAGTACACACCATAATGTTTTTATTTGACAGAAATTCCCAGAAACATAAAGTGTAAACTACTTCATAAAATGGCAAGAACAATGGAATAAGTGATTTGAAGTGAGGAGGAGTTTTTTGCAAAAGAGTAATAGGAATATGCCTTTCTTTATAACAATTTTATTGAAATATTCAGTTTTGATCATATCTATAAGTCACCATTGATCTCAGATGTTGCCTCTGTAAAATGGGTATAATCAGAATCTCATTGGGCTCGGCTATTATCTAGACTATATAAAGAACTCAAAAATATTAACCCCCACAAAATAAAAGGCCCAGTCAAAAAATGAGAAGGTGAAATGGACACCTCACAGGAGAATTACAAATGGCCAATAAATACACGAAGAAATGCTCAACACTGCTGGTCATTAGAGAAATGTAAATGAAAACAACTTTGACATTCCATGTTACCCCAGCAAGAGTGGCCATCATCATGAAATCAAATAATAACAAATGCTGACAAGGCTGCAGGTAAAAAGGAATCCTTTTACATTGGTGATAGTAATGCAAACTGCTGCAACACTCTGTGTTATGGATTGTATCTAGATTTTCCTTCCAAAGCCTCATGCATAGACGGTGCCTGGATCCAGGATGTGTTCTGCCGGGATTTAGGATATGTGATTACTAAGTTAGTACACTGATTGATTTGGTATAGTACTGGGTATGGATAATGGGAAGGCCTAGCCTGGGTGTGGGTAGCACCACTCAAAGTGGGGTAGGTAGCCTGGAAGGGATAAGGACAGGCAGGCTGCTGCTACTGCTGCTGTTGCTGCTGTTACTTCGCTGCTTGCTGCTTTTGCTGCCTCTTTCCTTCTACCCTCGACACTATGAACTGTTTTTTCTCTTCTGCAGTGCCCCTCTGTGATACCATCTGCCTTGGAGTCAGCCAATTATGGATTTAAACCTCTAAAAATTGTGAGCCGAAATAAGCCTTTCCTCCTTTAACTTTAGGTGTTGGGTATTTTGTCTCACAATTCATAATAGCTAAATCCTGGAAGTAGCCTATATATCTATGAACAGATAAATGGGTAAAGAAAATGTGCTATTTCCACAATTGAGTACTACTCTACTGTAAAGATAAACTTGACTCATTTGTAAAACAAATGGATACACCTTGAGACCATAAAGTTAAGTGAAATAAATCGGACACATAAACTTAAATATCACATGGTTTTTCTTGTATGAGAAACCGAAATTATAAATAAAGAGCCAAATAAAAGATAGATAATAGGATCTTTCTCAAAGGAGAAAGGAATCAAGAGATGGAGGGAGAGAGGAGGGAAGAGAGGGAAAGGGGATGAAAAAGGAATTAAAATGTGTTATGTGCGTGTACCAACTCCACACAAGAAATGTAGACATTATGTACTGTAAACATATACTAACAAAAAATAACATAAAATGAGTTTACAGTTTACAATGTATCTACTATGGGATTAGGCACATGGGAAAATGTAATAAATGCTTAACTTCTTTAATAGTATTTTCAGCATTAATTATATGCCTATGCACTTGCCCTAAGTGTACATCCTTACTAAAAAATGTGGAGGATAATAACATTCCTATCTCTATATTTAAACTGTATTGAAAATTAAATGAAATATCTGTTAAAAGCCTTTTTAAGCCCTGATAATACAGAAGACATCTTTTAAGATATAGTCATAGAAATCATGTAAAACTCCTCCTGTCCTTGAGGAGTTTGCATTCCAGTATGGAACACACAGACAGTAAGTATAGTAAATAAGTAAATAACATGCTGTATTTTAAAGTGGTAAGTGCTCTGGAAAGGTGAGGGAGTATATGTAAGTCAAAGTAAACTCTTTAGGGTCATCTGAGGAACTTGTGATTTATTTAAATAGAATGATCAGCATGGTGGCACACGCGTGTAATCCCAGCACTCAGGAAGCTGAGACAGGAGGATCGTTGTGAGTTCGAGACCAGCCTCAGCTACAAAGTGAGCTCAAGACCAGCCTGAACAGCATAGTGAGACACTGTCTCAAAAAGACAATAAATGAATGAATGAATGAATGAATGAATGAATAAAATGATCAACTATGCCTCTGATGAAGGTACATTTAGGCAAAGATGAAGAATTAAAGAGAGCGAGCCAGAAGTCTGCTTGGAACCAGAGTGTTCCAGGTAATAAAAAAGCCCTAGGAAGGGGTTGGGTCTGGCATCTTAAAGCAGTGTGACCAGTGTCCCTGGAAGAAATAGGAATTAAAAAAGGGTAGCAGATGAGGTCAGAAACACTATGGTTGGAAGAAAGGCAACTTGGATGCTTAGCTTTGATAACCATTTCTAAGCAACATGCCAGACTTCTTTTTATAAATTTTTCATCGAAGATTGATTACTTGTGACAAAACCAGAAACCATGAGTTTTGGATTCTAATAGAGCAGAGTTATACTTGTGTGACCCTGGAAAATTTATTCAATGTCTCTGAGTCTCTGCTTTTCTTCTGCAAGTAAAGGTAATGTCTTATAAAGTTCCTGGGACATTTGTAATTGATGTAGGTAAAGTGCCAGACATAGTACCCAGCACCTAAATTAGAGTTAGGTAAATGGAAGTAGGCCCTGAGAAGAGCACAAAAATGTTCATGTGGCTTATGCTGTGAGGAATGGGCTTCAGTTCCCCTGTGGCCATCCTGGTGTCCATATGTATTAGTGCACTACAAGAACTAAGGTGATCCGGGGTATCTGTCATTGTGTCAGCTGGCTTGACTGTAAATCAAATAAGATTCCAAACACATCATACGAACTTTCACATGTGCTCTGTTCAATCATAAAGGTTGCTCTAGTCTTGTATTAAAGTCAAGTAGTGACTTTAAAATTAGAGACATTTTTGTGAAGCACAGAACTAGCTATTACTGATTTGATTGAAGGCAGTCGTAGCTGACAATGAAAAGCTAAAGAAACCTGATTGCAGGTGACTGGGTTACAGTGTAATGTGTGATTATCCTTCTCTCATTAACTCTAATCCCAGTGTTGTGTGTGTGGACATAATAAGGTATTCTCCTACAATCCAAGTTCAAGCCTTCTTACTTGCTGGTCAGTATTTTGCAATTCCTATTTGTTTCTTCTGATTTGCTACTTTGTACTTCTTCAAACCTTCCTAAGCACACCTGCCAGCATGGTGGCCTCATAGCAAGATCCAAGTCACACCACTCTTTGGCTCCAAAATCTTTCTTGGGCATTCTTACAGGCATGAGTTTTATTCGTGGGGAAGGAAAACCCTCTCCAATTTAATCCTTTCTCATGTGTGTAAGAAACCTCAGTTCCATCTACTCTGGTATATCTTTTTAATTCACTGACCACCTCTGTAGAGAAAGACTGATTTTAAGTTAGGACAAAGAAATGCATAATAAAATGATTCTGGAGCATCTTGAAAGGCCAGAACTTAAGGGAGTACTTGGAACTAAAACAGAACCAACCCACAATGATTCTAGTGTGTGAAAGAGACATGGAAAGTAACTGAAGGGGCTCATAAAACAGTCAAGGCTGGAATTTTTTGAACAGCAACATTAACCTATTATTGAATTACAATGTAAAGTATAAAATAAATATCCACACACTCATACTGACATTGATAAATGATTGACTAAGTAAAAAGATGAAAAAGAGAAAAATCCCTCATGCAGAAGAACTCTAAATAATTTGAAGAGATACTACAGTCTGGAAGAGGGGGAGCATAATTTCTCACTTCCTAAATTTGGGCTGCATAAGGTAACTTTCTTCCAAAAAGTACACTGTGGAAAATGACAGTAGAGAAGTAACTTTATAATGAAGAAATTGAACAAGTTCTAGGCCAGCCAAGTGACCAAGAGCAACATCAACAGGGATAAACCTCACCGATAGTATGTGCCTTTGATATTATGTGATGAAAATGACATTTTTTTCTTGACGGTCTTCCTTCAAAGCCACATAACTTCAGTCTATTCATGAAAAAAGAATCAAACAAATTCTGGTTGGAAGGCATTTTTATAGAATACCTGACCAGTATTCTCCTAAACTGTAAAAGTCATCAAAAAGCAAGGAACATTTGAGTGCCGCAACCAGAAGAAGCCCAAGAAGATAAGACTACTGAATGTAGTGTGGTGTTCTTGATGAGATCCTAGAACAGAAAACGATAAAAACTAAAGAAAGTTGACCAAAATCTAGACTTTAATTCATAATAATGAATAAATATGAATTCAGTTGTAACAGATGTACCATACTAACTATTTTAATGATAAGAGAAAATAGGAAATAATGGAGTATGGCATATTTGGAAACTCTCAGTACAATCTTCACACATTTTCTGAAATTCTAAAATTATTCAAAAATAAAAAAGTTTTTTTAAAAACAATGCTTCAGTGTCTCACAATAGTGAAATGTCTTCCCTTTCTCACTATCTGTTGAAGCCCCATCTTCTGTTCATAAACTAAGAAACCATCCTCATTCTTCAGAAAGAAGGGGTCTCCCACTCCACATACATCTATAACACTTGGTGCTTACTTGGCAGTATTCATTTTAGTTAATTCATCTAGTAATTCTGCCAAGCATTATGGAGCTCCTACAGTGGAGGCTGATGGTATTAAGGCTGTGAGACCAGATGTGACCATGCCCTGAGCAGGCTTTTAGGTTGGCTGGAGGCACAGACATGGTCAGCTGAGTACAAGAAAATATGTCAGGGCTGATAGAATGAAAGAAGTTAGAAGGGAGAGGACATTCTCTAAGGAACTGACCTTTATATTGAGCTCAGGAGGGAGGTAACAGGACGAATTTATTTGTGTGTGTGCGTGTGTGTGTTTTAGAGAGAGTGTTTTAGAGGAATCAGAGGGATTGGGGGTAGGTGAGAGTGTTCCAGGAGATATCGTATTTGCCAAGTTCCTGAGTGGTATCCACAGAAATACTTGCCACGACCTGACATAGCTATCATAGGTAGCATATAAGAGATTCTTCATCATGTGTCAGCTTGGTATGACCCTGTACATATGTACAGCCGTATGCTACAGGTGCTATAATTAGTCCCATTTTACAGACAAAGAAAGTAAGGCATTCAGTAAATAAAGGAGCTGAGATTCAAAGTAAACCAGGCCAGTTTGAAAGTCAGGCTCTTCTGTCAGATTGAGAGACAGAATTAGTCTACCTGAAGTCAGAGACTTGGGCATGTTCCTCTCATAGGAGATCAGACTTTTTGAGTTGTGGTGTTTTTGACATTTTGAGCCAGACCCGTCTTTACTGGTAAGGCTTTCTTAGCATTATGGGATGTTCATTATCATCCCTGCTCTAGACCCACAAGTTGCCGCCCACTGCCGCCAGTGAGGGCAATAAAAAATGATCCCAAACCTGTCAAATATTGTTGGGAAGACACAGCAAAATCACAGCTGCTCCCTCTGCATGGAGAGCCACTGAGTTGTACTGTGAGTTCTCAGGCAATGGGATGAGGCCACAGTTCAAGTCTTCTGTTCTTCCTCCCTCCTTCCCTTCCCTTCAGATTTTCCTGAATTTCCATCTGCACCTCTGTGTATATGAATGGCAGATACATCCCTTACAGTTTATAACACAATAACCTGTATATAGTGGCCATTTAACACATGCTTGCTGTGTTTCTGCCAACTGACTCTAAACGCCAAGAATCCTAAATGTTATGGGCCCATTCTGGTCAAATGAAAACCATTCTTTCTGAATTCAAAGCTTGATGTTTGGAAGTTCATGCCAGGTTTCTGGCCACATGAGACTGTCTTTTGTACCCCTGGAGACCTGGCCAAGAAGATTTTCTTCACATCAGACATCCCTACCTGAATGCTTATCAGCCTTGACTCTAACTCAGCAGCTCACCTGCATGGGACACGGTGGAGCCTGCCAATAAGGTTGATGAGTGCGTGAAGGAGCCATGACAGCTTACTCGAGGTCATATACCAGGCCTACAGTTGGAGACAATGTTTAAAGCCCAATCTCATTTTCTCTAATAGCTCTTTCTTTCATTTGTGGGTGTGATTTGCATCTGGAAAATAACTTCTGCTTAGATTTTTCTATCAGCTGGGTTGGGAGTAGACAGACAGTGGAAAGGGGAACTAGATTTTAAGCATTTTATTGGCACTGCAGGGTCTGTATCACTGGGATATCAGTTGTCATTAGTGGAGTTCAGAGAATTTTCAAGGCAAAGTTATCACAGGTGAAAGTTCTCAAAATATCGCATTTAGATCAGGTAGTATCTTTCTATAGAGTATCTTATCTCTGTAGTAGCAGGTATACCCTGCTTTTTTGCTTCTCGATATGTTCAGCCTGGGGCAGTCACATCTTTTGGACTGTCCACTGGTGTCCTCTGCTTCTTTGGAAGGATAACACAGTAATGTTTGTCTTATCCAAGATTAGACCTGCACAAGAAAGCCCCTTATTAATTATACTTCCTGGGAACTATTTGTCTAATCTCTATCACTTTTCCCAAGAGCTCTACACATACTTCCATAGGGCTGAATGCCCACTGCATTATTTCTAATTAGCGTCCCTTTTCTTTCTGTCTTGCCAGAAGGAGGGACATGTGAAGTGATAGCGGCACACAGATGTTGTAACAAGAATCGCATAGAGGAGCGGTCACAAACAGTGAAGTGCTCCTGTCTACCTGGGAAAGTTGCTGGAACGACCAGAAACCGGCCTTCCTGTGTTGATGGTGAGTAGCTGATTTTACACACTCATGATGCATCCATTGTTTTCTTGTTCAAACTAAATATGGTTCAGGTATATCCAGAGTGCTGGAAGGTCACACATGCCAACCCTCAGCAAAGACTTCAAATTCTTGTTTCTAGAGTGGTAGATTTGAATGAATTCTTTAATACTCATTAAAATTAATGTGCTATGGTACCAGTGTTGGGAAGCAATTGAGCCATGCGGACTCCACCCTCATGAATGAGATCAATGCCATATAGAAGGCTGAGTTCACCTCTCTTACATCTGGGCCTTCTGTCCAGGATGATGCAACGAGATGATCCTCAGTAGGTGCTGAAGTCTTGCTTGATCTTGGACTCGACAGCCCCTAGAACCATATTCCAACAAGTTTCTGTTTATGCAAGTTGCCAAATTGCAGGTATTCTTGTATATCAGCCCAAAATGAGCTCAGACATCTGACATTTTTAGCTTTCAAATATCTTTCAATATTTTTAGAGAGAAAGGAATTTTTTGAGTCAAAAAATTTAAAAGTCCATATCATTGGGAAGTGATTTTAGACTGAAGCAATATAGAATGATGATGGTAATAGTAAAGATATCAATACTTCCCATTCATTCAAAAGGTATTTAATGAGCTCTCATTATATGGCATGCACCACTCTAGGTGCTTTGGGTATACCATGTGCCCGGCTGTGTGTTGAATGCTTCTCACACAATATTTTTATCTAATCCTGTAAACAATCCTATAAAACAATATATTAGTTATCTACTTCTGTATAGTAAATCACCCTCATACTTACCAGCAAATGTTATCTCAGTTTTTGTGGATCAAAAATCTAGTTTAGCTGGGAGACTCTCACTTGGGATCTCTCATACAGTTGCCATCAGTCCAGATGTCTGGCTGGTACTGACAATGATTTCAGGATGGCTCATTAGTATAGATATTGGCAGGTGGCCTGTGTTCTTTGCCATGTGGACTTTTCCATAGGCGTTTGATATCCTTAAAATGTGGTAGCTGGCTTCCCTCAGAGTGGGTAGCTCAAGAAAACAAGTACAGAAACTACAAATTGTCCTGTATTTCCAGCCTCATAAGTTACACTTCATGATTTCTACAGCATGGTATTGACTACACCAGCCCACCCTATTTACTGTGGGAATGGAAGGCCAACACTTGATGATCAGCTGGAGATATCATTGAGGGGTTACACT
>RJWT010017446.1:0-19328 GCA_004365215.1 Cuniculus paca | reverse complement strand
TGTATTCATAGTTCTGACTAGTTTCATTTTATTCTGATTTGTTTGATTTTATTATACTTGATGGCATGGACAGCTATTTTAAAGATAACAAAATATATAATTGCAGCCATCAAGGATGTCCAAGTATCTTGTTTAGAAACCCTGTATGGCTTTCATTGTTTGTTTTGATTGATTTTACTCTATTCTGTGTGGTTTGATTGTAATATGTCTGAAGGTTTGGCAACTATTCTGAAGATAACACATATTATGGTAGCCAATGCTGTTTTGCTAATCTCTTAAAATTCTATATTGCTTACATTGTTCTGCTTTGTTTGTTTTGTTTTATTATGTTTTGTTTTGTTTCTACTGTTTTAGTTTGTTGTATTTTGTTTTATTTTACTTATCCCTGATGGTATGGGCAGGTATACTGCAGATAACAAAAGCCATTATGGTAGCCTTATTGATTGCTTTGTTTTTTGTTTTTTTCTTTTTTTTACACTGTTTCAAAGTCATGTTCCATGTTCATTGCTTTGTTTTGATTGACTTTACTCTGTTTTGTTTGGTTTGGTTGTATTCTTTTCAAAATTAAAAAATTTAAAAAATTTTAAAAATTAAAAAAATAACTTCAGGTAAAAAAAAAGAATTACTAAGTCTCTCTAAAGAAGACATAGATAAAAAAAATAGAGGAGCAAAGGAAAATGAGGGAAACCATGAAAGAACAATATAAGAGAGATTTAGAATGCATGAAACAGATTCAAAGAGATATCCAGGAAATTAAAATCTCTGTTGAAAGCTGGCAAAATCTCTGGAAAGAAACTGAAGATAGACTTTCAGACCTTGAAAATAGGTGTGCAGATTGTGATTGGGAAAGGAAAGACCTCTTAAAAATAATGAGGAATCAGGAAATAACAATTCGAAGACTGCAAGAGGATGCAAAGCAAAATAATTTATGAGTGATAAGTATCAATGAAGAAGCAGGGGTCAACACAAAAGACATAAAAACTCTATTTATAGAAGTACAAGCAGAAAACTTTCCAAACATGAGAGAAAGATGTGCTATTCAGATAAGTGAGGCATATAGAATTCCAGCTAGCCATAACCAAAGTAAATCTACACCCAGACATATAATAATCAAGATCCCAAAAATTCAACACAAGAACAGAATATTAAAAGCTGTTCAAGAAAAGAAACAGTTCACCTATAAAGGAAAACCCATCAGAATCACAACAGACTTCTCAACACAAACCATCAAGTCAAGAAGAGCTTGGAGTGAAATATTTCAAGTCTTGAAAGAAAACAACTTCCAACCCAGATTGATGTCTCCTACAAAACTTTCTTTCAAAATTAATGGAGAAACAAGATATTTCCATGACAAAGAACAACTGAATGAGTTCATGACTGCCAAACCAGCCCTACAGAGAATACTGAAGGACATTTTGGAGAGAGATGAGAAAGACCATGTCTGATGGTTGATACATTGTGTCAATTTGAGCAGTTTAGAAGTTAACTGAGAGATTCAGCAGGGAGCCAGGGTTCTTACTTCATAAATATCCTCTTCCTGTGCAAAGGAGGGCAAGGACATTTTGTGAGTGTTACTGCCCACCCTGAAGGTGAGGGGTGGGATGGCCTGTGTACAATATAAGGGTAGAGAAGAGGCTTGATTACCCTCTTTTGCTCAGGCTGCTGCCTTGAAGTGTTGCCCCGGTGCCATGCCACCCTGCCTTGGAGCCAGCTGATTATAGACTGAAATCTCCAAAAACTAATAAGCTAAATAAATCTTTCCTTGCTTCACATTGGGTGTCAGGTGTTTTGTCCCAGCAATGAGAAAAAGTAACCAAGACACCATGGTTCCAGGAGGATCGGCAGAGGGGGATCACCAAGTGGGACAGACAAAAGAATGGGGGGGGGAAGTACACAGCCAGTGGCAGGAAAATAGTATGGCAGAGATGAGCCAGTGCATGTTGGCCATGACCATTAATGTAGACGGCTTCAATTCATTGGTGGAAAGAGGCACAGGTAGAGTGAATAAGGAGACAGGATCCATCAATATGCTTTATCCAATAAACACATTTAACTCAAAATGGAATTCATAGATTGAGAGTCATGGGAGAGAGAACAATGCTCTGTGTGACAGGCACTCAGAAAAAACTGTAGGGGTAGCTTGCCCATCCACTGTAGAATGGAAAGGAAAAATATGGCATTTCTATACAATGGAAAGCTACTCAGCTATAAAGAAAGATAACCTTGAGACTCTTGTAGGTAAATGGATACAACTTGAGAGCATGCTTATGGGTGAAAAGGTTCAGAGTCACATGGGTGAACATTGTATTGTCTCCTTAGTATAAGAAACTGGGGAAATTAGTGAGATCCAAAATACAAAATAGAGGTTGTGAAGGTGAAAGGGGAGATGTCTCCAGGGTGAAGGCAATGGCCATTGTTAATCTATAATTCTGTTTTGAAGCCCTGTATTGTTCTCATGGCTCTGTTTAGCTTGGTTTTATTGTTTAGTTATGTTTGATTTTATTATATTTGATGGCATGGACAGCTATTGCAAAAATAACAAAATGGATTATAGCAGTCATTATTGATTTCTGATTATCTTGTTCCAAAATCTTTATTGCTTTACTTGTTTTCTTTTGATTGATTTTATTCTATTTTGCTTTGTTTGATTTTATGTGTGTTGGTCTAAGCAGGTACTTGGAAGATAAGATGCATCATGATAGCCTCTGTTGTATTCCTGCAGTCTTGTTTGAAGTCCTGTATTGCTTTCATTGTTTTCTTTTGATTGATTTTATTCTATTCTGTTTTATTTGATTGTATTATACCTGAGGGCATGAGCAGTTATTTTGAAGGTGACAAGAGGCATTATGGTAGCCATTGTTGATTTCCTTTCATCTTGTTATGAGGTCTTGTATCGTGTTCATTATTTTGTTTTGATTGACTATTCTACTTTGTTTTGTTTGTTTTTATTATGTCTGATGATATAAACAGCTACTTTGAAGATAACAAGATACATTACAGTAGCCACTGTAGTATTTCAACTGCCTTGTTTTGAAGTCCTGTATTGCTTTCATTGTTTTGTATTGATTGGTTTTATTCTGTTCTGTTGTGTTTGATTTTATTATGCCTGATGGTTTGGGAAGTTATTTTGAAAATAGCAAGGGGAAACATGGTAGTCATTGTTGGTTTATTTTTGTTTTATTTTGAAGTCTTGTATCACATTCTTCGTTTTGTTTTGATTGACCGTTCTGTTTTATCTTGTATTTGTTTTATTCTCTTCAAAATAAAAAGAAAATACATGAGGAAATGTTCAAAATCATTGGCCATTAGAGAAATGCAAATTGAAACAATACAGAGATTCCATCTGTTATGGGCAATATATTGTGCCCATTGAGAAGTTTAGAAGTTTAAAAGACTCAGCAGGGAGCCAGGATCCTTACTTTGTAAATATCCTCATCCTGTGCAAGAGGAGGGTAAAGAAAAACTCATTTAAAAGACTTTAATTTGATAAGAGAACCTCAGTGAGTCCAACTCATTTGGAGCCAACTTGTTTTAGGCCTATCTTTGATTACTAATAACATGGGGTGCATTTCCATGTTTGTGGACAATGTTTCATGAAACCTTACTGATGGCATTTGCTAATTTAATTGGTTTATGCTTGGATTATTTGGAATATTTTAGATTCTGATAACATTTAGATACTGATAATATTGTAGATACTGATAACATTTGAAGATACAGCTCTTTTTCTTTTTCTCCTCTTATTTCCCTGGGTGGGTCTCTGGTAAAATGGTGAAAAGAAACAAAGATTGAGGAATTCCTTATGTTTTTCCTAACTGTAAGTAGGAACACTTTTTAAATTTCACCTGTATAACGTTCATTTTTTAAGTTACCTTTTTAAATTAAAGATATCCTTTGCCATTATAGTTTTCTAAAAGTATTTCTCATAAATAAATGTTGAATTTTCAGTATCTTCCAGCTTATCATATTTTCTTTATGAATGTGGTATATTAAACTATCTTTGAAAATTATAAATAAAGGTTAAAATGTATTTTAGCATCTATGGCCACATTTACAATGCTAAATTATGGGGGTTTTTTTGTTAAGACATTATAAATTGTGTTCCATCTATTCAAAATTGTTTTGGTTGGTATAGTTAGTATATATTTCCATAAGTGATCATTAATGAAATTATGATAAATGGAACAGGAACAAGAAATTAAAATCCAAGATACATGGTTTCCATAAACATACCTTTTTTTTCAGTACTGGGGATGGAATTCAGGGCCTTTGCACTAAGCTACATCTCTAGATTTTTTTTTCCATTTTGAAATAGGATCTTGCTAAATTGCCCAAGCAAGGCTTGAACTTGTGATCCTACTGCCTCAGCTTTCTAGAGTGCTGGCATTATAGGCATGTGCCACCAAACCTGGCTGATGCCTTTTCAAATACAGAAGGAAGAAAAAGCAAAACTTCTTCCTATACTATTTAGATAGCTACTCCTTTGCCTATATTTGATGACAGGATTTTGTCCATTAGGAGGTATGTTGGCTGGAGACTTGTGCACTGAAGTTACCACCTCCCTCTGTGCTACTGTCAATAGTCAAGCAGCAAAAAACAGTTCTACCAACAAGTGCTGATCTCACTACTATCTGTACAACATTACTGTAGAACAGTTATCCCTGTTTGCCAGTCTGGATGCATACTCCTCTAGTAACTGTATGAAAATTAAAAGTTTTGATAGTTCATTAATGAGTCTTCAAGAGATGCTAAAAACCTACAAGACCTTGGTTTTGAATAAAATTCAAATTTCTCTGTGAACTTTGCTGATGATGGAAAAAAGCATTCTGCAGGACACCCACATACATGAGTCCCACAAGCGACTTCACCCTAGGGCCAGATTGTCTCAGTGCTTGAATGACATAATGACAATGTGAAAGTTTAAGAATTTTAACATCTAGAGACCGTGAGGGTCCACAACATGGAGAAAGAGGGAGCTAGCTGAGGACAAAGGATGTGTGGCAACTATCAGGAAGCAGAGAAATGGGGTGCAGGTTACTCTCAGTTGGCAACACCTATGGGATCTGTTTAGGGAGGTAGGGGGCCCAGGCTGTTCAAGGAGACAGACTGTGTCTTATCTCTGGCACAGGCATGAGCACTTGGGTATGGAAAGAATTGGACACTGTGTCCAGAGCTAGATGAGAAAGTTAACCTCATGTTCAAAATTCTCCCCAAGCCATGGGAAACCAAGCATCCCTCACACCCTGTGCCACGAACATATGTGTTTTCCAATCCCTAGTGTCTGAAGGTCAGACTGTAACCCCATTCCCAGACCCTGCTGGCAGAGGGCCACAGGTGCAGGACTCTGGGAACACTAGGGCACCTCCACAACAGCCAGGTCTCGTCTTCTCCTTGTATTCAAGTTTCTAGGTATCTTATCTGACTCTTTTGATTTGTATGCTGATATACCACATCTTGAGGAAACAAATTGTAAAAGTGTATATGTAACCTATAAGAATGCTTCATTTTATCTGTTCCTACATTTTCTTGTTCAGTTTTCTAAAGATTTTAGCAGTATGAGGTTTGTTGGACAGAGATGTGATATACACATCCCCAGCCATTTTCTTCTGCTTCCCTACACTAGCATTTCCAATGATATTCAACCTAAGAGAGAGGGAACATGAGAAAAATGTTCCAATATTAATAGCTAAAACATTTACTAAATAAGAAGGAAATGTCTAGATAGAAGCAAGATTTTTCTTTTACAGATAGAGACAATCCCCCCCCCCAAAAAAAAGACTGTTCTGACGGATTATTACATCACTGAATTCAACCTCAGCTGCTTTTGCTATTTGCTTATCCTTAGGTAAGATCTCTAACTTCAATAAGATCCCACAAGCCCCAGTTGCATGGGGAAAAGAATGATCTGCTTTGTAGGGATGTTGTGCAACCTTGGCGCAATCCTCAAAGTGTAGCAAATACTTGTGAACATTGATGTCTGCTGTTCCCCATCTGTGGGGCTTCTATAATTAAAAAAAAAAACTATGGACCATGTGGTTCATAAACAATAGACATTCATTCCTCACAGCTCTGGAGTCTGGAAGCTCAGAGCCAAGGCACTACCAGAGTTGCTATCTGGTGACAGATTTGCTGCCCCTTGGTTTACAGCAGTACCTTCTTGCCTTGTCCTCACTGGGGACAGACACTACTTCCATTTGTGGGGCTCCAACCCTCATGGCACCCTCCTAATACCATCACACAGGAGTGAGGATTTCAGCATATAGACTAGAAAGAAGTGTACAGAATACATGATTTCTAGTGCCTGGTGACAAAGTGGAGCCCTGGCACCCCATCATGAAGACTCCTCTGTGGGCTTTCTCTTTGGAGGGCTTTTTGTTTGTCTGCCTCCTCTGCCCTCTTAATCATTAACTTACACACATGCTGAAATATTCCTAACCATAAAGCTCACCTCTATGCTCAATAAAAATTAGTGAAAATTTAAGTCTAAAATTCATACTCTGGGCATTATGATGGAAGCACTTTTTGGCATAAACATGGCAAATGTCCAGTTCTAGGAATCCTGAGTGATTTCCTGAAAGCTCTAAGAGTCCTTCTAAATGTTTCCATGCACATCTCCACTGCAGCCCTGCATTGTCCCATTATGCTGCTGTGGTTTTCATTAGCTTCTACACTTTAAAATAGTCCAGAGTATAAGACTGATAGGAACCCCAAGACTCAGGAAAACATCCCAGCACACAGACACATACACACACCTCTGGAAGGTGAATTAATCAGTGAGGCAAGTACCATGGAAGCATCTGAAGCAGCATCAAGGAGACAGAAGAGGGACTCTGGAGAACTCCACCAATGGAAGACCAGTCGCAGCCCCCACATCCAGAGGCCAAGATCAGCTCCATACACAGCACGTCTCTGGGATGCAACACAGACATTATCACAGAACTGTAAACACAATAAGAAAAAACTGAACAGACACCCCCACGAGCCTGCCAGCCATCATCAGGGACCTGTAGCCATTGCAAGCTGGGAGAACCACTCAGCCAAGCTTCTGTGTGTCTGCTGCCATCAGGAGAGCCTTGGTGTAGCCACACATGTCTGGAGAAACCCACCCTGCACCCACTGCCTCCCTGGGAACCTAGGTTAGGAGAAACCCAGGTGCCTGACCCATTCCCTTATACCACAGATGGGGAGCCAACACAGGAAGCACCTGGGGCCCCACAACTGGCTCATCGGGAGGAACTCAGGAAAATGTCAAGACAAAGGAGCAAAAGGCAATCTCAGACCTCCATCCCACACTGAACAAGTCTAAGAGATATATAAACAGAAGAAATTGGAAGTTGCACACCTGAGATTTCTGAAAAGACAGCACTGAAGTAAAGAAAGAATTTCATGAGGCTGGAAAAGTAATCAGATCAGTAATAATATCTCAGGTAAAAGAACAAATAACAAACATAATAAACGAAATGATGAGCATATCTAAAGAATACACAGATAAAAAAGAGGAGCATAGGAAAATGATAGAAACCTTGAATGAACAATATAGGAGGGAATTACAATACATGAAACAGATTCAGGGAGATATCCAGGAAACTAAAATCTCCATTGAAAATTGGCAGAACTGCTCAAAAGAGACTGAAGATAGACTTTCAGACTTTAAAAACAGGATTGCAGCTAGCAATCACAAAATAAAATCTCTCTTAAAAATAACAAGGAACCAGAAAATAACAATTGAATGGCTGCAAGACAACATAAAGAAAAATAATTTAAGAGTGATGTGTCAGCAAAAAAGCAGGAATCAACACAAATGACATAAAAAGACAAAAGTAATAGCAGAAAACTTCCCAAGCATGAGAAAAGGACCTGACATAAAGATAAGTGAGGCATACAAAACTCCAACTAGCCATAACCAAAATAAATCTATACCCAGACATATAATAATCAAGATCCCAGAAATTCAGCACAAGAACAGAATATTAGAGGCTGTTAGGGAAAAGGAACAGATCACCTATAAATGAATCCCATCAGAATCACAGCAGATTTCTCAACACAAACTATTAAGTCAAGAGCTTGGAGTGAAATATTTTAAGTCCTGATTTAAAACAATTTCCAACCCAGATTGATGTACCCTGCAAAACTATCTTTCAAAATTAATGGAGAAATAAGATACTTCCATGATAAAGAACTGAAGGAATTCATGACCACCAAACCAAGCATACAAAGAGTGCTGAAGGATATTCCAGAAAGAGATAAAGGTGACCATGGTTCCAGGAACAGTAGCAAAGGAGGATTGCTGAGCAGGGCAGGCAGTTGAACAGAGGGGGAAAGTGGGAACCAATGGCAGGAGGACAGCATGGCAGAGATGAGCCAATGCATGTCAGTCATAACCATTAACGTAAATGGCCTCCAGTCATCAATAAAAAGAAACACGGGCAGAATGGATCAGGAGACAGGATCCATCAATATGCATATTTGACTCAAAAGAAAATTCATGGCCTAAAGGTCAGAGGAGACAAGACAATGCTCCATGTGATAAGGTCCCATAAAAAAGCAGGGGTAGCTTGCCCATCAACCACAGAATGAATAAGAAAGATACAGTATTTTTATACAATGGAAAGCTACTCAGTTACAAAGGATAACCTCAAGGGTCTTATAGGTAAATGGATGCAACTTGAGATCATACTAATGGGTGAAATGGTTCAGATTCACATGGGTGAACATCATGTTGCTCCCTAGTATAAACAACTGAAGGAGTTAGTGGGATCCAAAATGTACAATAAATATTGTGAAAGTGAAAGGGAAGGAAATGTCTAAAACGGGAAGGTGGTAGCCATTGTTAATTTCCTATTAACTTGTTTTGAAGTCCTGTATCATTTTCATTGTTTTATTTTGTTTGGTTTTATTCTGTTTTGTTGTTGTTTGTTTGTTTGTTTGATTCTATTATGTCTGATGGTATGGGCAACTATTTTGAAGTAACAAGATATATTATGGTAGCCATTGCTGAGTTCCTATTATGTTTTGAAGTCCTATATTGCTTTCACTGTTTTGTTTTGATTGGTTTTATTCTTTTTTCATTTTGTTTGGTTGTATTCTCTTTAAAAATAAATTTTTTAAAACTTAAAAAATAAAACAAAATAGTCTAATAGACACAATGATTACAGCATAAATGTTTAGCGTTTCTAGCCAGAAAGAACCTGGAGATAAAACCTCTATTATGCTACCTATAAAAATGACCTAAGGACTCTACGGGCATCTATGTTTGCTTTGCCTCAATGAGCAGTAGGATGAGGACTGGAAAAAATGATCATTTAAAGAACTTGGCATAAAACTCAACACATCTCTTGATAATTAACAAGTTACCCATATACCAGCTGTTAGATTTGGGTATGAGGGAGGAACAGGATCTTTTCCTAGTTTATCTCATTATTTTTATTTCCTAGTTCATCCTCTCTGCTGGGATATTCTCCCTTTCAGATTACCCCTGAAATGGAGCATTGCTGTAAATGTAGTTTGGATGTGTAGAACTACTGCTTTGGGGTGTCCCATTGCCATGACTGGCTATGTGATTCCAACCACAGCACAAGAATGACATGTAGCTGCTTACATAGGACTTCGCGGAAATAATCTGCCACTTGTCACAGGGTGTTCCAAAGGTTCTACCCAGCTTTGGTTTTGTTAAAGGTGTTTCTGCTATGTTGTGCCTCCAACCTTTGTCTTTGCAGACACACAGAAACAGTGCATGGGGCAGAGCAGCATGGTGAGGTGAACAGATGGCATGAACCTTACTGGGCAGGACCTTGCAGTTCCTGTGCCTGGACTCTCACATGAGTTCCACTACATCTCAGCAGTGCCTCTCTGAAATTTCTTCATAAATTGAGAGTTTAGAGTAGGACTCAGAGAACCTGGGGCTGGGGTGTCTTCAGGTTCTGGAAGTAACCAGGAACTAAGGGGCTGTGCACTCTGCTGCCTGCTCTCTACCCTCCCTGGCCCAGTGCTGGACCTCCATTTCCCATGCCAACAGTCCGAGTGACTTCCAGTTCATCAGTACCAAGGGAGAAAAACCAACAAAGAAGGAGTCAAAGGTCATCAGTTTAAGGTTTTATTAAAACCACTGCAACACCAACAGCTTGGGGTGCATGTTCTGTGGGGATCAGGAAGTTCAGAGATTTCAGGGGACAGATTGAGGAGGACTCAACAATCAGTGCTTTCCAAGTGTTGCCTACTGTAGGTCACATGTGTGGAGGGACAACAAGGCTGGACCAGGGTGTAGCAGCCATAGCACACAGTCTGGGTTAGCAAGAGGGATAGAAAAAAGTAATCAGGACTAAGGTCTTATGGAGGTCCACAGGAACTTCAGTTATTCAACACCTCTCCTACAAGCCTGAGGTTAGTTCATGTGGAAGACCACCAGGGCAGCTCCCCTTGAAAGAAGAGCTTCTGTCTCCATTTTGGCTACACCTGACCCTGATTCCATGTATTTATACATACAGAACTGGCTAGGATATTTCTTTATCCCCTCAACTGGCTTTAAGCAATGCAAATGGGTCTAACTTTGAAGTCTTTAAAGCAATGCAACAGGTCAGTGATGACCCGCTTATAGCTCCAAACCAGTATGTGTGAGCTAGTGACACCACACTGTCAACTGGAACTGGGCCTCAAGAAAAAGGCCATGACATCTCAGGGCATGAAGATTATGCATTAGAGCCTAAGCACTGGCCCCTAAACAGGAGATACTTACTCAATCTGTGTTATGCAGATTACTCTTTCTGCTTCTCTCTCTCTGTATATATATCACAAAGATGCTAGCAGGCCTCCTATCTAGCCCAGCTCACAGTACTCACATACTTCCTGCTTTTCTCTCAGTCACTCATCCCTGAGCCACTCCCCCTTCATGAATTAATAAAACCTGGGTTAGGCCCTGGGTTGAGGACTCCGTTCTGGTTAGCCATCTTTCTAATTGGACTTAGGACTCCCTTAGCTCCCCACAAATGCAAATATGCCTTAGTGCCTTTATTTTCACTGTGGATTGAACTGCAAGTGGTAGATTGGAATTACTTATTGAAATTCCAATAACTCTTCTGTGGAATTACAAATATAAACACCCCTGGACTGTGACGAGGTCTGTGAAGGGATTCCTATAAATTCAATTCTTTCTCAATCCTGCTGTGCAATTCACTGCAGTTTAATGACCTGACAGTGAGCAACTTCTGATCCTGAGATAAATGCCAGAACCCCTGAGAACCAGCAAACTGTAGACTGTCAGTGCCACAACCAAAGCAGTAACAGAGTCCTCAGGACATGTGGCATTGTCTTCATGATAGGTAACTTGTGATAACAGCTAAACCAGTATTCCAAAACTGGGAGACAACAATTTCCAAGAATCAACATCAATTGAAAAGTGAAAGAAGGGCAGGAAAATGAAAACTACTAATTTTATGATTGAAAAGATTGCTAACTTTTACTTTTTATCTTATTTTGACTTTGGAGTATGTTGCTTACGGGCTTGCGCCAGCTGCTGGGACTCCACAGTAAGTCTGAAGGCAGGCAGAAATGTCTTCTAGTTCTCTTTCTTTGGGCTTTTATTGAATTTGTAGATCACACTTATAATATCAATAGATTTTTGACAAAGTTAGAAAAGCAATTCACTAGGAAGGAAAATATTGCTTAACAAACTGAAAATAGCTTCAGCAAGTAGATACTTACATGGAAAAAGATATGTACCCTGGCCTATACTTCACATCATGTATAAAAATCAATTCAAAGTGGATGATAGACCTAAATACAAAAACTAAGACTGTTAAAGAGTCTAGAAGAAAACAGTAGAAATTTTCTTTACAACTTTGAAAGAAGCAAAAGATCTCCTATCAGAAAGTGATTAATTATGGGAATATGTTATGAGAGATGTCTTATGAGAAACTGTGTGCTCCAGAAGACAACTGAGTGACAACTTTGTTAATAAAAACAAAGCAGTGTCAAAAAAGAACTTTGTATCAAGTAAAAACATCATCCCAAAGTGAGGGAAAAATAGAGACATTCTCAGAAAACAAGTTTCAGTCATCCAGCAACATGCATTATAAAAAATAAAATATGCATGGTGGTGCATGCCTATAATACCAACACTCAGGAAGCTAATACAGGAAGATTAAGACCAGCTTGGGTTACATGGTAAGACCTAGTTTTTTAACAATCTTAGAAGGTCTCTTTTTATATATGTGGTAGCTATATTGGTATAAATTATTTTAACACATGATCTTAGTCTCTTACATATCCCAAGATACTGTAACACAGTAAATTAATACTTAACAAAGGAGTTGAGTTCATAAAGATTTCTCTAGCTTTCTTTTACTGGGGGTGAGGGGGTCTCATTATGTAGTTCAGGCTGGCCTTGAAATTACTAAAGAGCCCATGCTAGCCTTGAAGTGATGATGATCCTCCTCCTTCCCAGAATGCTGGAATTACTAGCATTCACCACTATGCCCAGATTTCTAGACTCCTTAAAAGGTAGACTTTTACATACCTTTATCATATAACTTTATGTGAGCGTTTAAACAATTATTACAGTAAAAGACACATTAACATTAGCCCTCTCAAAACCTTTCCCCTCGTTTCACACACTTACACTAGCCTTCTTGATATTTTCTGAAATAGTTCTAGAAAGAAAGGAATCCTAGATGAGAATCTGTGTCTACAAAAGGAAATGAAGAAGACTCGAAATAGTCAAACTGGAGACAAATAAAACATTTTTTCCTGACTTTAATTGGCACAAAACATATTTGCTGATTAAAAAACAGGCAATTTATTGAATGAATGCTTCACCTTTAAAAAAAAAAAGCAGACAAATGGAAAATAGAGACCAGAAAAAGAGATTCAGCAACAGGGCCCACCAGATGAGGTCCAGCCACCACCTGTCAGAAGGACTCAGACCACAGCAACTGAAGACACTTGGAACTGATGGAGCAGAGTAACAGGGTCTCATGTACTAGAGGAGGCATGAAGCAGTCCAGTCACTCCAGAAAGCGGGTTGACAATTTCTGGAGAGATGGTCATGCTCCATGGCTTGAATTATACATTCAAGACTTTTTTTAAAATGCAGTTGCCTGTTAATTAAGTAGGTTAGCAATTCTAAGATGACTTTGGACTCATCCAGTTTTGTACAAACATAGCAATTTTCTCCAGGGCCTCTTCTAGAATTATAGTGCTTACTAGCAGACACACACGGAAAAGCTTCCTCTGTGGGTATGGTTACCACAAAGGCTAGTTGTTGCCTTATCTACCCAGTTGCTCACAAACACAAGCATCCTTGCAGTCTGAACTGTGGCCTGAGTACACCACAGAAGTCTCACCAGCCCAAGCTCCTTCATTTCCACTCTTACACCACCCTTTTTGGCCTCCAAATTTCGCTGCTTCTCATGCACTGGCCTCCAGGTCAAAGCCCCTCCCCAGAACACGGAGGGGCATGGTGTGTTTTCCATCACAGTCCACTCATGAGGGGAGGAAACACTTGGACCCCAGAGAAGACTGAAGTTCTTGACTCACATTCATCACCAGAGTTGATTTCTTTCAGGAGGGAAAAAGGCTCAGAAGCTCAAAGATTTGACAATTTTCCTTAAATGGAACTTCAATCACTTGTCATTGACAAAGCAATTTTGAGCAGTTAAAAAAAGTTCTTTTAAGAATTCACTTCAGGGTATGAAAAAGGAAAATAGGTTGCCTAAAAGTTATCCAATGACTTAATAGCAAAAATAAGCTCATTTTAAAAATTGACTATCAGGCAGGGATATAGCTCAGTGGCTAAGTGCTTGCCTGGCAAGTACAAGGTCATGAGTTCGATCCCTGGTATCAAAAAAAAAAAAAAATCAACTATCTGGAGTGTTTTCTGAAGTTGCCTACAGAGATTTGCAGCCACAGAATTTAGAACATAACTGTGCACATTCCAAACATTTTCTTGGATATGTTCAGTGAACAATTAGCTGACTAAAAGATTCATATTTTATATTCTTTTTTTTTTTTGGCACCGGGGATTGAACTCACGACCTTGCACTTGCCAGGCAGGCACTTAGACTGCTGAGCTAAATCCCTGGCCCCATATTTTATATTCTTATGGAGCACTCAAAATTTCATATTGCTAATGAAATAAACATAGAAAATCAGCAAAATTGTTTTTTAATTTAGAGAAATAAAATCTTGTATACCACATGTTCCACTAAAAAATGCTCCCTCCTTTGAATCTGGATTGTGACAACTGCAGAGAGCCTGCAGAGAGCATACAAGTGGTACTGTGTGGAGTTCTTGCTCATCCTTGACCCCTGTGCAGTTTCATCCAGTTGAAAGGGAAAAACTGTACAAGGGAAGTTGTTCTTTTTAAAACTTTGTTCTTTTGAAACTGCCTAGCTCTGTAACTGCTTCCTGGATTTATAATTACTTTCTTGACACCTGTAACCATGACAGTATAACCGAACATGCAAGATGCCTGATTCTACCCAAACTTCGTGACCATTAATCTGGCCTTGTAACTAATGAGCTCACCCTGCTAGCCAATCAGAACTTCCAGGCTGTTCTGTCTGGCCTTTGTACCTCCTGCTTGTGCACCAAATAAAAACCCTAGACCACCAGAGATAGGGGCCTGATATTTTGGAAGTGATCCCAATCAGTGCTGGTTGACATAAAATAAATCTGCCTCCAAATTATGGGTGTTGTTTCAGTGTTTCTGTCTGCCACAGCAGAGCGAAATCAAATCTGACTTCATACCTCCCTACATGTTCTACTCACCCAACCTCAATATCCACCCTCATGTTGTCACAGGTTCACTCCTTCAATATACATACCAGAATCTTCCCTAAGTTCCTGTCCTTCTCTGTGACTATCTGGTAAAGTCATGCACTCCATCATCTCCCTGATGATCCAAGAGCCCCTCCCTTAACTCATCAGATCCAGTTCCTGTACACTCTACATCCTTGGTGCCTGTAAGACCCCACTGTTCCCACCAGTGTTCTGACATCCCATCGCCATTTCCCAGAGAGCAATCTCTCCACTTGAGCACACATAAGCCTCCTTCAAGGAGACCAAGTCTTCTCAGAAGCATTTGCTACCCAAAATTTCCAGAGACCACCTGAGAAACACACATCTGATCATATCTAGTTTCTATTTCTGAAACTTCAAAATTCTGAAGGGCTAGTGAGACTACAGGCCTACCAGCCTGACTCCATATGGTTTCATTATCACATCTACCTGGAGAGTCACATAGTCCCATGACCCAAAAATTAACCCTAAACCTAACTCTACTCAAACACTAATCTTACCCCAACCCTATCCCTACCAAAACCCTAACTCTAGCCCAAACCCTATTAACCCTAGACCCTAAACACTAACTCTAACCCTAACCCTACCTTAAACCTAACCCTGACCCCAAAGCTTATCTTAAATTTAACCCTAAAGCCTAAACAGCAATCTCAACTCTAGCCCTGACTGTAACATTGACCCTAATCCTAACCCTAACCCTAACCCTAACCCTAACCCTAGCCCTAACCCTAATGTTCCCTGCATTTCTCTCCTGTGGCTTGACTAGCAATAAATTGTTCCACTCTATCTTCTACACTTCTTGGAAGGCTCAGTTCAAGCACCTTCCTCTCTAGGACACTTTTCTAGTTTACATTCCCTTCTTAGGGTCAGGGTGCTCTCCTTTCTGGCGCCCCATAAACCTATGCTAGCTCTGTCAAATCTGAGTTCTGTGCAGACAAGAAATTTAAGCTCTCATTCCAGTGTCTCCAGAGTTCAGCTCTATGTCTGACACACTGCAGATGCTCAGCAATTGTTCAGTGACTAAATGAATTTTGATAATAAGGTATATTTGAGGAATGAATGAAATAAAATAAAATCTATAGAATGATGAATTTTTGTCACTGACACTAAATGCAAGTATATTACAATTTAGAAAAGTCTGAGTAGTCTAAGTTTATGAAAAGTCATAGTATCTCTGTATATATCATATAATGATGATTTTTTAGTGTGAATAGGCAAATGATTTCATTTTGCTTACTTCTTATTAAAATTCATTTTTGTGGTATATGCCAGAATGCTATAAATAACAAAAATATCTCTTGCACAGATTTCTAAATCAGTATATCTTCTACTTACTCAATGTTTTCACAAATAACAACTATCTATGGATTGGAACCTGTGCTGGGTGTTGAGCATTATTTTATTCAGCTCAACACATTAATCATATTCACCCCCATCTAGAGGGGAGGACTTCAAGCCTAAGAAGTTAAAGTATACACCAAAGGTCTCGGGAACTAGTAAGCAGCAGAATCTGGACATGAATACAGACTTTAAAAACAAAAACAAAAAAAAAAAACACTGAAATCTTGAATTGCCCTAAAAGCACCAAATTTCAATGCCATTGAGAAGTACAACTTTATCTAGAATTAAATTGTATGGCATATTAAAAGTCCATCTTCAAAATTCTCTTTTGTGGCAAGTTAAAAGTGTTGAAAACAAAATCCGAAAATAAAATGATAAAATAATGGTAAGGAATCATAGCCCTGAAGCTCAAGATGAGTTCTTCATGACCAGTTCAATTCTGAGAAGGACCAGCACTTCCTCCAGGGCCAGAGTGGATGATTCCACCACTTTCCAGGGCCACTCCACATGCTTGGTGCTTTTGTGACCACTGTCCATGAGAAACTAGGCCTGCAGTGACCCAGAACACTGCACACAATGTGGAGTCTCCAGCAGCATAGACCAGAGGTTTGTTCATCTGTGAATTAGCACATTTTCCAAGATAGTCTCCAAGGTCCTTAATAATCCTATGCCTATCTAACCTGAGTGTTTTAATATGAAGCTAGAGTGTCACACTCATGCTGAGTGAAAGGGACCAAATTGGACAGATACTTGATAAAGGAAACCAGCTTTCTCCTGGTTTTCCCACCCTATCCCCAGCATTAGGGATGGAACTAGTTCTTCATTCATCTTTAAAGAGCCATCAGGAACAGGCAGAACCATCAGACCTAGATGAAGGGGAACAGGGTGTCAGCCTAGACAAAGTCATTTGCAAAAACAAGATGAAGGAATAGGAGCTCCCAAGCTCAGCTCCTTTCTATGAAGAGCAAGACAGTGGGTGCTGCCTCCTGGCCCACTTTGTGGAGAGAAGCCCCACAGTGCTGACTGCTTCCCATACCAAACCCCTGCCAAGGATTGTGATCTGCCTGAGAGATCCCAACCCATACCCCAACCGTGCACCCAGGAAGCCACAGAGGACCAGCCAGCTGCTCTGGTAGAGATCTAAGGAGAAGATGGGCTCTGTTCACTGTGGCAACCTGGTGAGCTGGACAATGGGCCTTCCAGGAGCAACCTGGAGCACAGTTCAAGGAGATACCTGGAAAGAAAAAAGATTCTATCTAAAGAAGGAGTGCAGATGTGGGGTACGAAGGGCAGCAGGAAGAGCAGGCAAGGCTATGGCACTTGAGGGACTGTGGACCATGTTACACTCATAAAGGACTTGTGAGTTGTGCATCCTGTCCAGGAATTGTCACACATGATGCAGCAGCGCTGAGCATCCCTAAGGCATGAATTCTAAGATACCACTCCAACGGTTTCTGCAGCACAGATACTGAAATGTGTGCTGCTCTAATCCCTGACATAAAGGGGCATAAGGTTTGCATAAGATTTATGCACATTGTCTTGTACACTTTAAATAATCTATAGGTTACCTAACTGTATTTCCCTGAAAATAAGACCTAGCTGGAAAATAAGCTCTAGCATGATTTCTCAGGACACTTGTAAATATAAGCCCTATCCTGAAAATAAGCCCCAGTTAACATCATTAGATGTCCATGGCAACACACAATGGACATATTGAATTATATGAGAACAATATATAATCAAATATAAATAAATAATATTATTGACATTATTTAAAATACATATAAAATACATATGCATACATTACTTAAAATACTATACATAAATACAAATTAAATACATATAAAATACATACATATGTACATATAATCTAATACATTAGCATTTTAAGTAAATGATAATATAAATTATAATTAAGTATTTGTATATCCAAGCAGGTGTCTTTGGACAAGATGTAAACACATAAACAGATGAACTCAAGACTTACTGCCAAATGACCAACTGAAGTACAGACACAATACATGAATAATGTGTGCACTTTAATGAATAGGCATGGTTGTGTCTAACATGAATCTTCATGACTTGATTCACTGTGTGTTGCAACAGATATAGTTAATGCACTTGTGTGAACTAAACATTTTCTAAATTTCAGTGCTTGAAATTTTCCTTTACTTTTGTGTAGATTATCACTCCTAACTGTCATCATTTTTGGTGCCACTCCTGTCCTGTAAGTCTTCAGTTAACACTTGATTTAATGGAAACTGTGAAGCCCAGACTGCAAGAGACTGTGAGTTGGATAAAGAATTCATGGGATGAAGTTACTGACAACTGTGCTTTCAGTGTGCTAGGAGCAGGCACCATGAACAAGAAATGCTCTTTTAAGGAGAGGCCTATTGCTGGAAATGAGAGATTGGGGTCAAAGATTCTACAAGAAATGGAGTTGCAAGAAATTCAGGCTAGAATTCAGGGTTTGGAGTTATGATTATGTTCCTGAAGATCACATGATTTTATTTGAGTAATTGCAGATTTTTGCACACAAATGTAGATTTTCTTGTACATGAATAAATGTGGATACTGTACATACATAAATGTAGATTTTTGTACATGGAAAAATAAAACATCCCCTGCAAATAATCCCTATTAAGTCTTTTGAAGCAAAAATTAATAAAAAACTCATTGTTATTTAGGGAAAATATGGTATGATACCTAGTGATGTAAATGCTATGTAAATAGTTGTTATATGTATTGCTTAGGGAATGATGATTTTTAAAAAGGCTGCATATTCAGCAAAGGAACAATATTTTCTAAATATTTTCAATTCAGAGACCAGTAGGGATCTGCACCCATCCCACCATCAGCCAAGGATGTTTGGAGCGTCCCTGGGGTCCTGCCTGGGCGCCACTCATTCACCCCCAGCAACCTGGCAGCTGCTTCTCTGGGCCCGACTTGAGTTGAAGGTAGGCACAGAAAATTCCACCTAGCCATGCAGCTTGGACCTCACAAGCAGACCAGTAGGGACCTGCACCAATTCCAACATCAGCCCAGGACATTTGGAGCTTCACTGGGGTCCTCCCTGGGCTCCACCCAGACACCACCCAGCAACAGAACAGCCACAGTGGTAGTCTTGGCTGGAGTTGAAGGCGTGCACTGTGAGTTTCACCTAGTCTTGGCACCTCAACCGTGCACATTGGATT
>RJWT010017445.1:0-19343 GCA_004365215.1 Cuniculus paca | reverse complement strand
AGTCCCTTATGAATTCTAAATATTAATTTCTTACCAGTTTTGCAGATTGCAAATATTTCCTCCACTTCTTTAGGTTGACTCTTCATTTTGATATTGTTCCTTTAATGGCACAAGTGTCTTAGTTGCATATAATCCCATTTGAGTATGTTTGCTTTTGTTTGCTGTGCTTCAAGAGTCTTGTCCAAAAAAAAACAAAAACTTTGTCCACCTCAATGTCCTGAGCATCTTCCCTGTTTTATTCTAATAATTTCATCACTTTGAGTCTTACATGTAAGCATGTAATCAATTCTAAATTTATTTTAGTAATTCCTAAGAGAGGTCTAGTTGCATTTTCATGTATGTATATAACTTTCTTCACACCATTTATTGAAAAGACTGCTCTTTCTCAAATGTGTTCTTAGCATCTTTATCAAAAAATCAGTTGACTTAATCTGTGGAGTTCCTTCTGGTTTCTCTATTCTATTCCACTTACCTATATATCTGCTTTCATGCATACTGGGCTTGTTTCATGACAGTCATTTTGTAGGACCTCCTGAAGTGTCTGCTCTCAATTACTTGAACACAGTTACTTAGCTCCTCTATTACCACTGCTTTAACTGGAACTCAGATGCAGTACATACCCTGAAAGAAGAGCCTGGGATGCTTCTCATGTGTTTGTCTTGCATTCCCAAAATCATCGCAATTTCCAGATTACAAGAGCTCCTCAGTGCATTATGTTGAACAAAAGCACTAAATTAACAAAGTGTTGAAATTGTTAATGTTAGTTTTATGAGAGAGGTTCTGTTGTAATTTTTAATCATTGATTTCACAAGAAACTTGTGATCATTGATTCTTCTAGTGGTCATATATATATTTAAAAGTGCCTTCAAATTATTTTTAAAGGGGAAGTGGTGTAAGAGACAAAGAGAGAAGAAAGAGAAGGAAGAGGAAGAAAAAGGAGAGGGAGGAGAGGGTTGAAGGGAAGGAGTTAGAGACAGAAGGAAATGGAGAGAAGGTGGAAGGAAAGGACCAAAATAGGAAGGAAGGAAGAAAAGGAGGAAGGGAGGAAGGGAATGAGAAAAACAACATGGTTTTACATTTAGTATACTCAAGTCATCAAATAAGTGAATTCAGTGAATATAGGGAATAACTTCAGTCTAAGAAATGTAGTGTAGTAATAGGGCTTAACATCTTTTCTCTATCAGGAAGACTGCTTGGATTAAACAAAACAACATTCTAAATTAACTCTGAATGTGACCACCAACTGAAATTTTTCACATGTGTCAGCTTGGACAACTTAGTTTACCTCTAGCACTCCCAGATTCTTTTCCTGTTAAATGGAAATAATACTAGTAAATCCTGAATTTTTGACATGAAGATTCGAGAAAAATTGTTAAATAAGGAACATAGCATTGTGCTTGGAATATTATAAGTGCTTAGAAGGTAGGGAGCTATTATTTCATTATCCCTACAATTTTGATCTTATGTAATAATGGATGGACTCTCATTTGGTTATACAAACTTATTCTAACATGCTAGAATACATATTGGAAATTAAGAAATATCAAAACCTTACCTCTGAAAAATCCAATGCCTTCTATTTTTAAATTATAGAAATGTGTTTATGATTTCAAGTTTTATTTTCAATTTATTTTCCAGTCTAGATGAATTTTATGAGAAAAGAGGGTTGAACATTTTGCACATACAAAGCTTCTTCGGTTTTGACAAGTTGAGAGGTATATTATGCTTAGTTCTCAGGATCGTTTTCTTACTTTTCAGACAAAAGATTTTCCACTGCTAATCTGTCAATCTTAAATCTCATGAGACATGCTCTCTTCAAACCTCCTCTTTCTTGTTTTCTGAGTAAATAATTATATGATGTTTTCTTTCTAATGCATATATTGCTCTAAATCAAACCTCTGTAACAGAAAAATGTACATGGAAATGAGTCACGTGGTAATTATTAATGCTGTTTTGAAATAATAAACAGCAGTAGCACAGGCTTTTAGCCATGCCAAACTAAAAAAAAAATGACAAAATAGAGGTTTCCAAGTTCAGATGATGTTATTTTTCATATCATTTCTCTTAGAGTTCTAAAGTCTAAGAGGACTAACAAAAAAATTCTCTAAATCTAAGGTAGGAAAAGAATTAGAAGAATAAGCTGAAGTTGTCATACTTCTAATGTTAAGGTCAAGGAGAGTGAGAAACTTAAAACATAAAGGCATTCAAAATCTCTCTTTCTGGTTCCTTTAACCCTCAATATTACATGTGAATGCCTATGGTGTTGCTATTCACTTTACTCTCATGAATTGTTGAAGGAGATTTTGCCTAGCATCATATTCACTCTAAACAAGTCAGTAATCACAAATCATTCCTTTGAGTTTGAAGAACTTTCTTTTTTATGTGCTTTGAAGAATGTTTTACAAAATTGGAAATTTTCAGAGTGCTGTTTATGGTCAAGGACAGATTTAAACAATGAGGACACACTAGGCTTGGATAACTCTCTGAAAACAAAGACAACCCATATCTTGTATGTAGAACATATATTAGTTGGAAAATGTTGTGAATGAATGAATCACAGAATATGCATTCACCAATGTAACTATAAATGGCAAATCCCTCTCCTTCCCCAAGCTCTGCAACGTCTCTAACTGTTCTCAGGAGCTATACTTTGCAACGTCTCTAACTGTTCTCAGGAGCTATACTTTGCACCGTGAATTTCATAGGGCACCTAACAAGCCACCCATATTTGGGAAGCAGTGAATAGGAGGGTTAATGAGTTGTGCAGCCCTCCTCTTTTGAATGAGTACTTATTGATTCTGACAGAGGCATAGGGAGGCAAATGATAGAGTGGAGTTGCATATCTCATCTGGTTCTGTGCCTTAATTTGTTTGTGAAAATGGACTAAGATTGAAAATGGCAAATCGGACTGTGCAGGAAAGACAGGACATTGAAAACTACAATGGTCACAGAAAGAGTGTCAACTGAAAAATCCAGTTCTCAGTTGTGAGCTATTTTTATAATCTAGAATTTAGGCACACATAAGCTATTTTAATATCATGCATATGAATATATTCACAAAGTTACATGCAGTTTACAGTCTTAAAAACAAGATTTTCCTAACTTGCATTAACTTGCAGCCCTGTAAGCTCTAATTCATGTACCTGGGTCTGAAAATAAAAATCAGATTGTGTTCTTAGTCTCATATATCATCACCAGTAAAAAGACTTCCAGTATTGGACCACAGATGGCACATTTTTTAAAAGATGCATGAGGTCAAAGGGATAGGCTTTATTTCATTGCAGCTAGGTAGGCTCTGGAGGTGTGGCAATCATAAGCATTTATCCATCACTTCAATGATCCAAAAATGGCCCAAAAAATAAAAAAAAAGAAACAACGAAGGATGTTGGCATTTGTTTTGCTTTGTTTTTCTTAAGGTATTTTGTTGGTCAAAATAAACTCAAGTTCAGAAAGGAAATGTTATTTGTCATGTCATCCCATGGGCATTTATCTTCTCTTGTTTTGATGGGATTAAAACACTGAAGATTGTAGACAACCATTAAACCAATGTGTGTGGTTACACTCTATATTGGTTTTTCTAGGGCAGCTTTAACAAAGGATCACAAACTGGGTAGTTCAGAATGACAGAAATTTATTGTAACACAGTTCTGGAGTCCAGACGTCTGCAGTCAAGTTGTGGCAAGGTCATGCTCTCCATGAATGAAATCCTTTCTTACTCTTCTTCCAGCTGATGTTTGTCAGAAGTCCTTGGTATTCTTTAGCTGATAGCCATGTCAGACTAATCTTCCTCTATTGTCACATGTATGCCATTTCCCTACTTTATCCAAGCCTATTGTGTCTGTCTGTCTCTGTACCCTGGACTCTGTACTCTCTTCTTATGAGGACAATCAGAATCATAAGCATATGAGGACACTAGTTCAACTGCGCTAAGAGCCTATCCCTCTCCAGTATGACCTGATTTTAACTGAATGCATTTCATCTGCAAAAGCCCTATTTCCAAGTAAATTTACATCCTGAGATAGCATAGTTTAGTATTTCAACCTAGCTTTTGGAAGGATACAATTCAACCTATGGTGATTCTCAATTGTTTGGTCTTAACATAATATGCTTTGGGTGATATATTTACATGTAAGAGAAACACATTCCAACAAAAAGTAAAATTATGCTTGAGTTTCGCTGGTTTTCTTAACTTTCTCAAGCAAATCATAGCATTCTTATCACTTTCTTATATTTTTAAAATTGTACAATGAATAGCACAGTTTCTTAGTTTATAATGTGACAGCACTTCTAAAAATAAGGCAATTCGTTGAGTTTACCAACTAAGTGTTAATGAAACAGCACAGTTTTCACAAACCCCTAATTTTCTATGGTTTGTTTATGTTTAGATAAACAAGTCAGGTGACAAATTAAATACTTTGTGCAAGGTCCTGAGCAACAAGCTTCTCATCCAATTCTCTGCAAAATATTATTTCTTATAAAGTGTGAAAGTTAGAAAACTCACCCTTTTAAATTCTCTTTAAACCAAATAAGTGGCTCAAGTAATATTTTTTCACTGACTCATCTGGCTTTTTGGCAAGTTGTACAGGTTGACTCAGTTATTATATATAGTAATTGAATTGTGCTTATTTTAAAAGGGAAAAATTCCTTTAATTTAGTGTGATTGTTAGTGAGAAAAGTCAAGTTGATTGGCTTTGGAATCCATCCCAGGGATTGGGGGAACATAATTTTAGCTGTGTCGGGGTAGATTGTAGAGGTATGATCTGGTTGAGGTGGGGTATCTATGACTGATTTCTTGTCACTTCCTCTCTGGCACTGTTACCTGCTGCCTAGCCATAATGAACTAAGAAACTGTGTTCCATCACAGCCAATCTACCATGATGTTTCCACCTTAGAGTCAGCTAACCATGAACTGAATCCCCTGAACCATGAGTCAAACCTCTATTCCTTATATATGTGGTGCTGGGTGTTGTGCTCAGCAATGAGAAAGCTAACACATTTATCTTTCAGAAGATTTATTTTTCCATTACTCTTTTTAAAGGCAGATAAAGTGACAACCTACTTGTTTTTATTTAAAAGGTATACAATTTTATTTTATTTAGTTGCAGAGCACAAACAGAATTTAAAATCAATATCACATGATAATGTCTTTCTTTACCAGGCGTAATCAATAATTGATTCAATGAAACTTATACAAACCTTAACGTTAGCCTTTTAGGGTAAGTGGGTGTTTTAAGAAAATAGTCTTAGACCTACTTTATGTACAGGAAATTGAAGGAATAATTGACTCTGTTCTAATAGCAAGTTATCTTTCATCTTATTGTAATATTCTTTCTTATCTTCTCATTTTAATCTTTCCTCTCTATAATCTATCACCACCTAGCTGGTCCTGTTCCATTCTACCTGAAACTCATCACAAATCAAATGAGATTCACTTGTTTTTCATTGTTCCAAATGTGCTCTGCTTGCCACTGTCCACAACTCTGCTAATGCTTACTCTAATGCTTACCCCTACTAATGCTTACTCTGCAGAAGCTTGTTCTTTCATTCCTTCCATTCTCAGTTCACCTTGAGCTCTTCCCTGGCTAGCTCCTTCGAAGGATTGAGACTGAAGTTCATGTTAGAATCATTAATGGATGCCATATGGACCAATGGTTTGTGCCCTTCCCAAATTCATATGATGAAACCCTATCCCCAGGATGATGTGATTTGGAAGTAGAGCCTATGGGTGTGACTAGATTTAGTTGAGCTCATAAAGGTGGAGCCTTCTTTGTATAGAGAGACAAGAGACTTTTTGCAATGTTTTTCCTGTCTGTATCTCTTCCTCTTTCCCTTTCATTTTGGCGCTCTCTCTCTCTCTCTCTCTCTCTCTCTCTCTCACCTCTCTCTCTGCCTTTCATGTGAAGACACAGCAAAAAGGCAACCTGGGCAAACCAGAAAGAGGGTCGCACTAAGAAACTACCTGTACTGGAACCTTGATTCTGGAATTTTAGCCTACAGAATTTGTTATGAAATAAATACTTGTTGTTTGAACAATCTAATCAATGATATTTGTTATCCAGTCCAAGCTAACTAAAGCAGATACCTTCCCTGATTACTCTGCTAAAGTAGAATCTCCTTTCTCACCTTTTTTACTAACTTCTTATTTATTTCCTTAAGATGATTTAATAGCCTTAATTAGTTATTTGGTTCCTTATTGTAATTAGTTTCCCCTCTAGAATATAAGTTCTGTGAACACAGAGAATATATCTGTTTTGCTGGCGTTAATATACTCAGTATCTACCTCATTGTCTGGTATGTAGTAGGGTGTCTTTTAAATATGTGCAGGAAAAAAATGAATGGGTATTTATTTCCAGGTTTCACTACGAAGTCTTTATATTTTCAATATTATTTTAATTTTTGGTGGTCCACTTACTATCAACTAACAGAAATAAAAGAAATACCAAGAGAGTGTATGTTGTGAAATCGTTATATTTTTGTTTTTGTTAGGTTATTTTATGGCATTAAAATTTTAAGAGTGTTAAAGTTAATTGAAAATTATCGTATTCCTTCAGCAGTGCAAGAAATGCAGAAATTATTCTTCTCTTGTTTGTGTCTCACATTTTGTATGAGTTAATTGAGAAATAAAACCAAAATATAAATAAATTAAAGGGCAACATAAAAGATAACAGGAAAGAGGGAGATAAATCTTTTGCAAAAGGGAAGGGACCAAGCAATGGGGAGTGGGGCAGTGACGGAAAGGGAAGGGGATGAAAACAAGGATATAGACTGTAACATGTATTCTCAAAATGAATGTAATCACTAGGTATTGCAAACATGAAGTAATGAAAAGTTTTAAAAATAAATAATGGATATAAACTTATTAGTGAAATCCGCAGCATAAATTTGAAAAAGATAAGTCTTACTTCTGGAAAAATAATATAAAAAATTAGGAACAAATGTGTAACTATAAAAAATATTCATCCTTCTCATAGTTTACTGAAGTATTTAAAAGTTGATGTAAGTAATAACAAGTAATAACTCAAATGTAGATATATATATATATATATATATATGAGCTGAATTGCTGATCGCTGTGTTTATTACCATCAGTTAGAATATGAAAGCTGCATTTATTTAAATCATTAATTTGATGCATTGTTCTTTTAAAGCAAATCTGCATGCTAATTGATTGCCATTTTTCAAAACTATTCAGGACCTACTCCATAGTAATACACTAAGAATGCCATATATATCAAATAAATGAGTGGCCATTAAATATGTACTATTAAGTTGGGAAGTGAAGCATATGTATCATTTTGTGACTTCCCCTAACTGTTACCGTCACCACACAGTACAATACTCAGGAACAGGGACTTTGAGGCACGTCTCCCAGTTTTGACATTTTTTTACTGCAATTTAACTATCTCTATAATCTGTGAATAACAATGCTTATCGCAGTGGGATTTCCTGAGATTACATGTGAAGACCTTTGTACTTTTTAAGTACCCAGTTAGCTAGTTATTGAAACAAATCTTCAGGCAGACCAGTAAATTCTATGGCCATTTGCATTTTTTCTAAGATTCAAATCTAAATACAATATTTAATCAAATCATTTCCAACAGTTTTTTAAAGGCTCTACCTGAAAAAGTTTCTCTAAAAACTGTGGTTGATATGCAAACTTTAAATATGTTCAATAATAGCTACTGGAAATTCCAAAACATATGCTTACTTATTCTACAGATTACAAAATCCTCAAGGTAATTAGTGAATAATTTTAGCAAATTTCATTGGCAGCTCATTTAAATGTTAATGGTTTTGGTATTATCTAGCTACATTCTAAAATACTATAGTATTATTTGTTCCACTACATTGTATTTTTTAAAAAATTACCTGTAGGGGTCACTAGTGTCACAGGGCAATCATCCTGTGTGTTTAGGTTTTGATGGGTAATTACCTGCTGGCAGGTAATATATTATACGAAAAAGGCAATATATTCTTACAATTTACTATTCAGTGAGGGACTCATTAACATAAAGATTATGACCTAGAATATACCCTTGGGAAAGTTTCATGTTGATATGCTTTTATTTGGAAGGTGAGTCACCATGTTTGCTTGGGGAAAATAGTTGGCAGTAACTCCACGTTTACCTTCTTGTTGGATATAACCCTGGGATTCAGTCAAATGACAATGAACCAAGGAAAACAGTGGGTAACTTATTTAGAAATTTTAAAACAGATACATCCCTGAATGTCATAAGAGGTTTGTCATGAGAAAAACACATTATGTAAATCTAGTTGATGAAATTAATTTTATACATTTTTAGAATTGCTAAAAATTTTAAATAATCTTCATTCTTTATTAGGTTGCTCATATAATAGAAGATAAAAGAAACCATTTCTGTGTATTATTTAGGTAAGACATTGACAATAAAATTGAATATTTTACAATCTAGTACAAATTCAATTTTTGAATATATATATAGCTGATTATAATATGCATACTTTTGCCAAAGTATTAAATATGTTTTTTAATTGATGAAAAATTATCATAGACCCTGGTTCTTTGCATAATCAAATGTTAAAATATAGAGATAGAAACAAATGGAAGTAAATCCAACTCACTTCCTCTTTTGGGACAAACATATGATATCACACACTTTATTCATAGACATTTTATCCATGCCACTCTTGACCTAGGTGACTGTATCATACACAGGCAGTTGCACGTCATATATGAGTTGGAGAGCAGTTTGAGAAATTCATTGCTGTTATGTTTGGCTTTCATAGGAAAAGAAAATAAATGTGATCAAAAGAAGAAAAGACATTTAGTGATTTTACACCAAAGTTAAACAGGCAATACAATCAACTCTCAGTGTTTATTTCTGAGAATTGATAATTTTTCCCCTGAAAAACCTGACTTGTTAATGGGACAATCTGAAATCATTAAAAAAAAATGCGTAACTACAATTCTTAAGGTTGAACTCATGAGGCTTTTGCAAAATTAAAAAAAAATTAAGATTTAATATTTTAATTCTTTGGAAATTCCTTTTTAACCTTTCTTCTCATTGAAATGAAAACACAATCTTGAAGTGTAAGTGCAAGTGAATTAATTCTGAAAAAAAATGTATTTTAAATGTATTTGAACTAGAACCACAAATGTTTGACCGAAATTGGAAAGTGGCTCTTCAAGAAACTTGTAGCAGGAGAACCATAATTAGTTTCAAGATGTACTTCTAGTGACTTCTCAGATCAACAGGACTTTGTTTGCTATAGCATCTTAAAGTGTGTAGAGGACTTTCCTCTCCAAATATGAAACGTTATATTTTACTGTGATCCACACAGCAATGTGAAAATCTGATGTACAGTTACAACAAAAGTTGCCAAATAAAAACCATTTATGTTAAGATCACCTTCCTTATTTGGAAAATATAACATATTGAGAATTTTCATAATTTTAAAGATAATCTGTGTATAATTGTCTCTGACTTTCTGAATTAGAATATTTGTTATGAAGGAAAAACATCCTCATCTAATCCTTTTTATTATATGTGTTGTTTCAGAAGTAAGATACAAAAACACATGCAAAAATTAGCATGTTTTAGTTTATTGAAGCAATGGTGATAAAGCAAATCATGACTTAAATTTTATGTGTCAAATTTGTCGTATGAGCTGTATCTGATAAATTTTTAAACCCACTGGAAAAAGACCATAATCAAAACATAGAAATTCATATTATTATTAATCGATAATTAAACAAAATTTGTTTAAGCCTATTCTCTAATCTCTATTTAGAGATAACAGCACAAAATTTGATTTTTCATTTACTTAATTTAGTTTGGCAAAAAGAAATGTGAATAAGGTAAAAAATAATGATTAGTGATACATTATATACAAAATAAATGGGAGTAGTTAAAAAGAGCAATGATTTACAAAAATAGGAAAGACATTTATATCTATGAACCATCATGAGCAAAAATTATTTCTGAAAATAGTCACAAGGTGAAGCACAAGGTATTTGTGATTTCTATAAATTGTCATGTACTTATATTCTTCTCTCATGAGATGAGAAAACAAAGGATTAGAGTAGTAGACAATGTGTCTGGTGACAAAAACAAGCAATCACCTACTGTGCTGTGAGAATTATGAAGGTAGTACTTAATTACTGCAGCAAGACAGGGTTGGTCTTATGGTTAATACATTGTATCAACTTGAGAAGTTTGGAAGTTTAACTGAGAGACTCAGCAGGGAGCCAGGGTTCTTACTTTGTAAATATCCTCATCCTGTGTAAAGGAAGGCAAGGATATTTTGTGAGTGTTACACCCACCCTTAAGGTTTTGGTGGAGGGGGTGGCTGGTGTATAATTTGAGGGTAGAGAAAAGGCTTGTTTGCTCTTTTGCTCTGGCTGCTGCCTTGAAGTGCTGTCCCTGTGCGGTGCCACCTTGCCTTGGACCCAGCTGATTATGGACTGAAATCTCCAGAAACTGTGAGCTAAATAAACCTTTCCTTGCTTTACTTTGGTGTCAGGTGTTTGTCTCCGCAACGAAGGAAAAGTAACCAAAACACTTGGTTTTCATGCCTCTTATAAACTCCTACCTTCCCTTACTCTACTCTCTCCATTGTTATCAAAAAAACTTTCCAAAAATGCTATTGATCTGTCATTTCTTCTTTAAAGACTTGAGACTCTGTGAGTTCCCATCTTTTCTACTACTTTCTTGTCTCTCTTATCACTACCCTCCTCGCCTTCTGTTTAAAATAAACTAAAGTCAAGCTATTTTCTGCTGAACATTTTGAACACAACATATACAGTGCAAACTGACACTTGGCCTCTCCGGTCTCTTCTTCCAGCTTATCTATCGTATGTTCTGTTCAAAAACTATCTCTGAGGTATGTCTTGCTGTCTTCTCTTTCAGTTAGAATTAATCTCTCCCATGTTTAGCCCATTGTATATCTGTGGTATGCATCTATTTCTTCCATGAGGTTGAAATTTCATTGAGGAGTGTGACCTACTTACCATATTTGGATCATTTGTAACAAAATGATACATAACCACAGTGAAGTAGTTATTATATAGCAGTGCATCATTAATAATTGCAGTACAACTTAAAAAGTTAACATTTATTGGGTACTACATCCAGTGTCAGGCACTGAACTAAGCACTGTAGATGAAATGAGGATCCAAAGCTGGCAGTTGGATCCAGGGTCATTGTTTTGTGAGCTCTACTATTGGATGTTTTGAATTGAATCCTGTTTCTACCACTTGGTAGTTAAGCAATCTCTCTGTGTCTCAGAACTTTATCTGTAAAACAAAAATGTTGGTAGTATTTAACTCATAGTTAATGGTTTTCTTAATAGCTTAAATTACATAATTCATGTCAAGCACTTTCAGTAGTGCCTAGCATACAGCAGTAGACATTATGAGTTAAGTTTTATTTACTATAGTTTGTCCTAGATATTTGTGGAGTTAATTAATTCAACCATTTTGAGTAAAATACTTTTTCAGCTCATGTCACAATCCTATCCTAATTTAAGGAACTGCCTTAGGAGAGGATTAGGAACAGCCATGCAGGAATAGCCAAGTGCTATATGAAATCATTTCCGATGACAACAGGATTATTTCTTCATAGAGCTGTACACTTTTAACCTTCCATAACAGTCAACTACATGATAGGTACAGGAAATAGCTATGGTCAGCTATTGTTAGCGATAATATGAAAGACAGCTACAATGAGCTATGATATGTTTGTCACAGTAACCAAAAAAAGATCATCTAACCTTTTGTGGTTTGGATCCAATTTTAACACTGATTTAACTAAATATGTAAAAAATATTCTTGTAGAAGGCAGGATTCTTTGAAAGTTTTGAATGAAATATGCAAAACAAGAACTCTACACTTGGTCATACCTATGGAATTTTAGTTTATAAATTCAAAGGAAAAATATCTCTCGAGATTTCCATGTATGTTAAGATATCAAAGATGAAGTGTTTACTCAATATACTAATAAAACTCCAATGCAATTCAATCATTTCCTATTCAGGATTTGTTTTGGTATCTGATGAACTAAGGTCAATTTTCTAGGTTATTTTAAAGTATGTTTTCTAAGAGGTGATCTACAAAGTATTTTCCTATAATGAGTAGTAAATATACACCAGACATTTCACCTGAATAAGATCAAAGCAATTTTACAATTGTGAAGTCTTGATAACTTTTTAGGTCAACAATATTCCATGATGTGGCTCAAATAACCGGATAAATGAGGTATTTTTATTTTGCTTTATTTTTGGTCATGCCTTTTGAAACTGAAATGTAGTATTTATTTAACTGAATAATTGGCTAATGCAGTTTTAAAGACTGACATAATTTCATTCCTTTACTGTAATGAAAATAACCATATAGCATTAGGTATTATTTAATTTTTTAGTGATTTCATAATTTTGTAGGGTAATAAGAAAATCTAACCTCAATCTTACACTAAATTTTTGTGAAATACTTTCTTTTATATGTATCTGAGACCATCTCATGGTGACAATAAAATACTCATAGTGGTAAAGTTTCAAAAAAAAAAAAGAGGAGGTGAAATATAGAATAAAAAAGGGGAAAAGCATCTAGACTTCCAACCGAAGTTCTCTATGGTTTCTCAGTGGAAATCCATGCTCGTGTACAGACTAGTTATAGAAATATAACGTGTTATAGAAATATATATATAAAAAATATATATATATTTCAACTACTTTAAATACATGTATATGGATTTTATAGCAAAGGACATTACACTACTCAGGTCATTTAAACTTTGAGGAACCTTGATATTATAATGATATGAGTATTTTTTCAGATTCTTAGGAGTGTTTCAGTCATTTTCTTCTCATCTAAATATAATAATTTTAAGATATGAGTTTTACTTATTTTGGATTTTATAAAAAAAGTGATAATATAGTTTATGAATACATTATAAATATTTGAGAAATTAAGTTCACAGAGCATCTATGTTCTAAATTCTTAATTTTAAGATACTTTAAGTACCCATCAAAAAGAAAAAAAAAAGCAACATGCCCAACCAATATCAGGTGCTTTTGTTAAAATTAGCATTCACCAACTAAGCCTTTCATTGGAGTAAACTAGACCAAGATACCCTAACTACATAATGTTGGAACAGAGACAGCTAGTATGTATAATATCTCCCCTCTCCCTCTCACATCCAATTTAGCTAATAGGGCTAGACTGAATTTTTCTCCCTGTTAGTCCTCCCCTGCTGTTTTCTAGAACATGACGTGTGCAATAATAGGAAAATTAAGTACAACATTTGATAAGGTGGTTTAAGGAATGTACAAAATTCAAAGTCAAAGATTGAATGAAAGTCTCTTTTCTCAAGAAAAAAACACTAAAACTTATAATGCAAATTTAACAGGCTTCGGGTTTGGTAAGAATAAAAATAACCTCCTACTAAGAACAGCACAAAAATAATGAAGCGATCTTTCAAGTGATAGATGCTGCAACATCTCCGTTATCTTTATGGTACACAAGCCCCCAAGCCCAAGATATGAATTGGTTCTACAGGTGACGATCAAAACCCAGATAAAAACTACCACAAAACAGAAAATATCTAAGAGAAAGTTAGCATTGTCTTGCCTTGCCTTACCTTTCTCCTTCCTCTCTTTCTCTCTTTCTCTCTTTCTCTCTTTCTCTCTCTCTCTCTCTCTCTCTCTCTTTCTTTCTTTCTTTCTTTCTTTCTTTCTTTCTTTCTTTCTTTCTTTCTTCTTTCTTTCTTTCCTTTTTTAATTTTGAGATGGAGGTCTTGTTATGTTCCCCAAGCTGCTCTTGAACTTGTGGGATAAGGAACTCTTCCAGTTTCATCATCTAAACAGCTGGGAGTACAGGTGTTTGCCACCCTGCCTGTTGACAATGAACTTGTAAACAAAGTGCTAAAGTGCACTAAGAAGTCAAATACCAAAGAAGTATAGGTAGCAAATAAAAAATTAAGACATAAATTCATTACACATTAACTTACATTATGAAACACTCCAACAAAGACTTCAACTATCTAATTTAATATACTTAAACTGAAAAATGAAAGAAAAATATTTTTTAAATGGAGTTAATTTTTCAAAAAGAACAGAAAAGACTATGAAAAAAACTAAACATAAATAAAAATTATGGCCATCAAAATTTGAAAAAAAATCTACATTAGATACAATAAAAGAAAGAACTGGTGAATTGGAAAGATAACTCAAGAAATTCATTAAGAGTACTGCTCAAAGAATAAGGAGAATATAATGAACTTAAAGTTATGGAAAACATTTGAAATGCTCTGACATGAATCTAGTGACAATTATTGAAGAGAAAAAATATAGTAATAGAAAACTAATATTTTAAAAATATATAGATGAAAACTCTCTAGCATGTGGGGAAAACATACATTCCTAAATACGTATCTCCATCTCCCAAAGATAGATAGCAACAAGCTTATTTTACTGTTTCTCTCTCTCAGAACTTTTGTAGATCTTGTTTCTAGAGCTATGACATTTTATGATGTGTTTTATTTTGCATCAGTTTTCATCATGAACCTCACAAATGTAGAAACTCATGTTCTTTAATTCCAAAACTGTTTCTCTGATATTTATTGTACATTTTATCATCTCAAGCTCATTTATTCTTTTTTTTTGTTTTGTTAAACTTCTTGGATATTGAAGCTTAAGGTTTGGTGTCGATCTTTTAATTTCTGTTTATTTTATTTTTCATCTCATTTCCATCACCTTTCTGATAAATTTTCTGTAAGTTTTTCATTTCTATCTTTTTATTCAATTACTATTTTGCTTTGTTACCTCTCTAGGAGTTCCCTGTCTTTCACAAAGACTGTTTCTTTTTCAATGTGCAAAATATTTTCTTCTATTTCTTTGATTATGATAGTTGTAGTTGTTTTTCAAAAATTTTTTCAACTTCCAACTTTGTCTCTTTTATTGGAGCCAGTTCATTCCATTTGCTTTTTGTTGTTGTTGTTTCTGCTTTACATTAAAGACGTTCTTCAATTAGTTGTAAGTGCTGATTTTTATAATAGTAGTTAAGAGTACAGCAGTGCACAAAGGGCTAATGGCAGACTATGTTGGAAGAGACAGAAAGAATTGTTGATGGATGAATCTCATGGTAATGAGATCTAACTGATTAATGGATGAGCTTATTTTATTTTCCCTGAACCCTATTTTCCCCCTCAGTGGATGGGTTGATCAGTTTAATGAAAAAGTAAATTCCCAGTCCTGTCAGGGTTGGGGAAAAATGGCTGGCCAGTAGGAAACATGGAGATGACAAGAACTAAATGCATGTTATACATTATTTCAACCATTTTTTGTTTTCATTTCTAATTGCATTTCCACCTTCAGAGACGCTTAGTATCTCTAATTTCTTGACATTTCTGGTTTTGTATAGTCCAGTTGCTTCTGCTAATGCTAGGACAAATTTCAACCTTATTTGAACTTTTAAGTAAATGATCTCTCATCCATATGTGTTAGACTTCCAACCATATGTAGCTAAAATGTCTTTCCCCCGTACTATATTTTTATCATTTTAATATAATTTTATGGTATTTTAGCAGGGAAAAAATTCAACAGTTATTTTGACTCTACCATGTTTATCTTATTATAAAGAAAAACACTACAACTTAGCAGTTATTCACAGGGAAGTACAGAACACCTTCTAAGATGCCAAATATCTTCAAAGTGTTGTGAAAAGGGTAGCATCCATGTAGAATGGCCTACTTGGAAAAAAAAAATTACCAAGCAAGACATTTTCAGATTTAAAAATACTACAGAAAGGATGAAAGTTGGTTGCACGTCCATAGAAAAAGAGGAAATCCATACTACAGCTGTCCTGAGATATAAGATAAAAGAGCAAATACTAATAGGGGGAAAATGCCTGTAAATTTAATGATTGGTTATATTTCTGTTAAATTTACTTTTTAAAAGCTTTAGAAAATGACAGCATGTAAAGTAATTAAAATATTTTTGTTTCCATTTAAAAACATTATTAGTGCATATGAGTCACAGAGAATACTGTGTAACTTTAACAGATTCATACACACATTCAACATTCTCTGATCATTTTCCCTCTGGCTCCAAGGCAAGGGAGAGAATCTTGGTCTTCACAGGACACCTCTAATCCCCTCCCTCTTCTCTGGAGTCTTCCCTCTCCCCGCTCTAGCTTGCTCTTACTTTTAACCCCACATATGAGAGAAAATATGCAAGGAATCATTTTCTGAGTCTGGCCTATTTTACTTAAAATTATGATCTTCTGTTTCATTGACTTTTCCTGCAAATGACCTGATTTCGTACTTAGAACAGAAAACATAAATTATTTGATTTAAAAACATCATTAAATGTATGCTTTAAACAATAAAAGAGACTGACGATTCACAAAATTGAAAGAATGTGTATCGTTTCCAAAGGTGGCAAAGACAGGAAAAATTGTTTTAAGTTTTTGCTCTCAAAAGCACTAATAAAAAGAGAAAAATAATGTAGAAAGATGATGAACAGAAAATTCAAAATAGCATGATAAAAATAAGTTCAAATATGTCAGCTAATTAAAACAGCATACACAACTCAAACTCATCTATTAGAAGACAAATTCCAAACTGGATTTTTAAAAAATATGCCCATAACTTGCTGGCAATAGCCATGATAAAGTGATAGAAGAAGCTAGGTATCAATCAAAACACTACAGATAAGAAAACTAGCCCAGCAATGTCAATATCAGTGCCACAGAAGTTAAGGGGAATATCAAAAATATTAATTAGGACATATACCATATAAAGGTTAAATTCATTAAGAAGTGTAATAAACTGAACTTATGTGCAACAAAGAACTGAGTCTTGAAATATGTAAAGAATAATAGTACATGAAAATAGCACAATTTAACTCAATAATAAAGATCTGAAAATTTAATGTCATTTTAAATGGTGTTAATGCTAAATTACACTGGAAATCACAATGAGAATTAGAAAATAGAAGTGAAAAAATTCAAAATGTATTTATACATGTGCATATATTTCTGAAATAAAATAGTTTCAAAATTAGTTGAATGCATCGAAAGTGTCAGCTATATTTCATAGCCTTATATGGACCCTTTGTAAGAGAAAGGATTGAAGATGAATGAGTAATATATTCACCTCAGGAAGCTAAGAAAAAGAAACTAATAAGTAAATTAAAAATAAAACAAATTGAACTACTGAGAGATTTTGAAAAACTGCATAGGAAACATTCTGTGGTCTTTATTAATTAGAGTAGTATCTCAGTTACTTTTCTCATTGCTGAGACAAAATATCCAATACTCAAAGTTAAAGGAAGAAAGATTTATTATAGCTCACAGTTTGTAGAGGTTTCGGATGATAGTAGGATGGCTCCAAGACAGGGTGGCATGGCAGAGGGGCATCACAAAAGAGAAACAGTTTATGGTGGGCAGAAGACAGCAAAAATTAATTCATAATGAAAAAAAAACTCATCAGGTTTCTAGGAATGAATATCATAGTAAATGTGCAATATAATCATGGAGAAAATTATAAATCATGATTGGAGGAACAAAATAAATGAATAAATTATGAAATGTACTATTCCCAGGCATGAAAAGAGTACTTTTAGAATGTTAATCTAAGCCTGGTGTGGTGGTACATGGCTGTGAGCACCAAGCACCCAACACCTAGGAGGTAAAGAAGGATGATTGTCCCCAGTTTGAGGTTAGCCTGAGCTACATAGTGCGTTCAGGGTGTGCCTGAACTGCATAGAGAGACCCAGTCCCAAAAAGTAAAAAAAAAATAATAATAATAAAAAGGTTAATCTCAAATTAATATACATATTTATCAAAATCCTCATAAATTGTTTTTTGTGCAATTTATAAGACAAACCTAGTGAGGTTATCACTTACAAAATTTTAAAGAGCAAGATAGAAGAATGTGCCTTTTCTCACATCAAGATCAGATACAAAGCAATAGAAATTAGTAATCTGTTACCTACAAAAGGAAAAAAAGTGAAACAATTATGAGCTATGAGAATTACATATTATACACATGATTTACAAACCTACTGTGCCCATCAGCCCCTTAAAACCTGGAAAACTTTCTTGGTAGTGAGTACTCACAACCCCTAGGAAAAAATTGCAAATCATGCACCCCTGTTCCCTGGAAACAAAGCACTGCCCTCTCAATGAACAGCTAATCCAGACTAGAACAATGCATTTCTCTTAGGAGTTTAGCACTGAGACCCAGAAAAATCTGACCAGTTACCCCTTTGACATATATAATTAGGATATAAGACCACTCTTGAAGAATTCTATTTTAGAGAGTACATACATTGAAGAATAAGGGGAAAGAAAAATCTGGCTGATAAAGAATGAAGGTGACACAGAAAATGGTGGGAGAGGGAAGAGGGAAGAACATGAAAATCAAAAGAGACTCCATTTCTGATGAGTTTCACTGGATGGGTCCTTCACTAGTTGCACCAGTTTCTGCTTTTAACCCTGGAATTGCCTTACTTTCTTATTTATGGAATTTTGTTTATTTTCAACCAAAGAAATTTGAGTGATATAGATTGACTCCTATCAAATTATCTTTGGCCTTAACAACCTTGAATGGACACTCAGTTTTATAAAATACCACAGGGTCTTTTACTTTCAAGCATTAAATGAACAGCTTTATAGACTCATAAAATTGGTGCCAGTGATATTTTTAGGTTACACAAAGAGAAGATATAGGGAAAAAAATTACCTTTCACAACTATTTCTCTGCATTTTTGTGTGTGTGTGTGTGTGTTTAAGATTAGTTGAAGTCACTAGAAGCTTGGGTAAAGTTTTTAGTACAACTATGCTAGCTTTTTGCTTTCATATCAGTAGAAACATTCTATGGTCTTTATTAATTAGAGTAGTATCTCAGTTACTTTTCTCATTGCTGAGACGAAATATCCAATACTCAAAGTTAAAGGAGGAAAGTTTTATTGTAGCTCACAGTTTGTGGAAGTTTCAGATGATAGTAGGATGGCTCCAAGACAGGGTGGCATGGCGGAGGGGCATCACAAAAGAGAAACAGTTTATGGTGGGCAGAAGGCAGCAAAGCAGTAAAGTAGTGAAGAAGTAGCAGCAACAGCCTGCTTCTCCCTTTTATCCCTTCCAGGTTTCCCAGCCTTTTGGTGGTGCCCCTCCCCACACCCAGGGTGTCCTTCCGATTATCCACACCCAGAACTATGCTAATAGTGGACTAATTCAGTAATAACACACACTTAATCCCAGCATTACACATTTAATCCCAGCATCACACACTGTAGATCAAGCTACTTCTGAAAAGCCCCACCTGAGACCACATGCAACTTTGGGGAAACATCTAGACACAAGC
>RJWT010017444.1:0-19337 GCA_004365215.1 Cuniculus paca | reverse complement strand
AAAATATTACTGGGCAATGTAATATTATCTACCTCTCAAGCAGTTCTCCAATGAATTCTTCAACTTATTGAAATTTCTACCCTTGAGTCAAAGACCAAAATAGAAGGTCTTCTGCTCCCTCATCTCTATTTTATTGATGTTTCTGAGTGAAAAGCGATAGAAAGGAGCAGGATCACAAGACCATATTCTTGACCTTTTTCTTTAATCTGATAGAAACAAAACTGATTAAAACTCAGAAAATTAGTACATCTCCATTGGATATTTTTAAGTGGAGAATAGTCACATCAGGTAAGGTACCAGACACTTTCTAAACACTCAGTATGTGATGGCTATCATTTCTGTCTGAATCGGGCAGGACTTTCTTCTCCTACAACCCTTTTTAAGGCATCCCAATTAGCCTGCATTTAACCTTCTTATCATCTTAGAGTGATAAGACTGACAAGCTTAGATGAGCCTTATCTACATAAATTCCTGAAACAACAGAAATTAATGCAAAAATCATTATCAGAAATCCTAGGATAGCTGGTACACAGCTCTGATCATTGCAAATGAGGTTTAGAATAGACCTGGGAGCACTTTAAATTCTTTTGAAGTGTTTTCTAAATCGGAAAATCTTTCTCCTAAAAGCTTCTCTAAAAATTAACATGGATCTTGACCAAGGATGATTGGTTGCATCCCAAGAAAGTGCTATCCTCATTAGGTTATGCTGAACAGGCCAGCCTGGGTGACATTCTGGAGCATGTTTCTATGACACAATGGGAGCCATCAGACTGGTTTTAAAGCAATGTCTACATATGAATGTGTAATGTGGGTGAAAGAATGCACTCACTTTGGGAATCATAATAATATTTTTTTCATAACTCTTCCAGAAAGAAAAGTTCCTTAAAAATAGCATGAATTTCTAAACTTTTAATCAGTGCCTTCATAACTCCCAGCAAAGCTATGTGCAAATATAGTATACGTAATCTCATCCACCTATTCAAATGATTTTACTACTATAAGAAGTGACTAGATAAGTCTTATTTTTAAAGAATTATTTTTCATTATAAATGCCTTATTAATTTTTTTAAATAAAGAAATACAATGAACAAAATAAGCCCCAATTCTACATCCTATTAACTGTTAAACCATGACAAATCTGTCAATGATTTCAAACATATTCTGCTTCTTTTAAAGGCCAAGTTATGATCCCATTATACAGAGAAGGTGTGCTTCTTTAATGCTTGTGTAAGACACTGCTGTAAGAATTCTGCATGTAGCAACATGTTTAAATTTCTTAATGTAATATTGTAAACATTGTTGTTACCTACATTTGACTAATGACAAATGAAGGCACCAAAGCAAAAATTGGTCAAGTAATTAGCCTAAGGTCTTTTATAAAGTGGCAGTTTTAGGAGGCAAATGTTACCTGTCGCCCAAACCTCTATGCCAGAAAAAGAATATTTTGAGAGTCAGCGCAATATTCTATTGACAGACTAGACCATTGCTCTTATTGCTGAATTCTGTATTTAGGTTATTTGCAAGCTCTGCCTAATGAGCTTTCATATTTGGGATTATGATCCAAGACGAGATTTCTCAGAGAAAAATTGAAAAATCAAAGGATTCAAACATTTCTTTTAAAGAATTTTTAAAGTAATTACATCCACTAATTTTTTCATTATGATTGCTTCAATTATTTCAATGCTTATAGATCATAAACAGTTTTTCTTGTTTCACATAGTTCAGACTTTTCCTAAGCATAAACACTAATATCTCACTGTACCATCCATTGATAAATCCATCATTGTATGCATGACTATATAATTAGAGATGCAACATTATCCATAGAGAAGGATTCCCAAAGAGAGTTGTGATCATTGCCTATGTATAAATTACATAGATGATAACTAGAAGTGATCTTGAAACTTCTTGACTCCTGTGAAAACTACAAAGTCTCCCTTGTCAATATGTGTATTGACCTGTTCTGAATGTGACACTATTCTCAATGCTCATTGGCATTTGGAGATTAAGCATAGTTCTGATACTTGAAGGAGATCTGTCAATGGCAAAAAATTAATGAAAATCTTTTTGTTTTAGTTAGAATTATTTTGTTGCATGCAACAGAAAGAGAAAAACGAACTTTATTGAAGGGATATTATGTAGCTTATATACACAAAAGAAAAGTTGAACAAACAAAACAGCATTGAAAAGTATTAGACAAGTGACCTTAGGAATTCCAAGCAGGATCACAACAATAGTGTCTCACAAACCGATAATGACATAAATATCATCATTTGTAACTTCATCAGCGATTCCAATTCCTGGGAAAGAGTTTGATTAACTTATCCCTTAACTGAGGCTGGGAAAAGAAAAGACTGAATTTAACAGTTCCGCAGCTACCACAGGATTTGAAGAAAGCTGAGCAAGCAAGAGCAACAGATGCCAAGTTCTATTTTCATCTTAATGAGGTAACAGAAACTCAGAAGTCAATAACTTCTTAAATATCCAAAAAGCAATCTTCACGTTGGCAAGTCCATACCACAAAATGTCTTTGTCAGTATGCAGTTGCAATGTATTAACTTTACAAAGACATTTCCCTGATTTGTGGTGGATTTTCAAATCTAGCCAAACGTGATGTTTTTTCTATAAGATATTAGTTCTAAAATAAGAATAGAAAACCAAAATCAAGTTAATGTGAGAGACAAGATCTACTGAGAATCCAGGACATGAACAAGAATGAAATACTGAGAAGCAGAATAAGTAATGTCAACTATGTGTGGGATACAGGAAAGAGTCCACTTACTATGGTAGTAAAGCCAAAGATGAAGTTGGAGAGGGCTGACCAGGGACAGAGCTCAGGAATCAGGGGTATATGAAAAAATTATTTCAGAAAGTGGTTTATAATAATAAACCACTCTTTTGGAAGCCTCAGAGTCATTGGGCAAAATAAGTGTGTGGATACAACATGTGTGGTTTAGATCAAGGATATCGCCCCAAAGGCTTTGTGAGCTCACAGGTGGAAGGTGATTGAATCATGGGCCACTACATTCATCAGAGGAATCGTTTACTGGTGAGTTTACCAGCTCAGGGTGCTGTTTGAAGGTGGAGCTTGGCCAGAAGAAGTTGTTCACTGGGGAAAGTACATCTTCCTCCCTGGTTCCTACCTTCTTTTTCTGCTTTCTGACTGCCATGAGATGAACAACTTTTTTCCCATCCCCCATGCCATCTGTGTTTAAACCTGTTGAATGTGAACTGAACTTCTGAAACTGTGAGTCAAAATAAACCTCTCTTCCTTTAAACTGTGGGTGCTGGGCAATTTTTTCCCCAAATAATTTATAAAAAAAGTGACTAGGACAAACACTACCTAAGAAGAAAACAATCAAGGAAAGTTAATAGGAAAAAATTAACATTTTTTCTTTTTCTTTAAATGTTTGGAAGTAGTTTTTAATGATAGTTTAACTGTTTACAATTGTTTCTATTTGAAATACCATCACAAGAGTCCGCCTCCATATTTTTGAGTGTTTAAGTCTCTAAATGTCTTTATCTGGTCCCAGTCAGTCACTCTCTAGGAGCATACTTTTGAAGTTATGTGCCTTTCAAGAAAGCTTCATAATTTAACTTCCACTGAGTATATAAATCATTAACAATTTTATTTTATTTTATTTATTTTTATTTATTTTTTTTTCTTTTTTTTGCAGCACCAGGGATTGAACTCAAGACCTTGTGCTTGCCAGGCAGGTGTTTAGGCCACTGAGCTAGATCCCTGGCCCATCATTAACAATTTTAATCAATAAATATTTGTTAAATACTTGGGATCAGCTAGGTTGTGCATAAAGTAAAATAAAAAAACTTGAAAAAGAATATAAAATCTCAGAGAGGTTTGATTTTTACTAATAGTACTTTATAGACCTAATAGGTTATATACTTTGATAATACAATATTCTCTTTCTTGGATGATACCAACACACTCTCCTGGTAAAGAAAACAAAATACCTGGATAACATATATTTTAAAAGATCTTCTAATATTCAAGAGATGACAAAGAGATAAAGCATTATCAGGTTGAAAATAACTGAAAGCATGAACCTAGATTAATAGGGCCTCCTCTTTCTCTTTCTTAGATATTCCATCACCACCTTCTCCTCCATCACAGTCATTGCTAGCATCATGTTTCTCTTCCCTTTTCCCTGGAGGCAGTCATCTAAGCAGAGCTATGTATTCAGATTTTTACCATCTCTAGTATGTGGTCAAAAATCAAAACCTAAGACCCTCCCAAGGTGGTGCTGTGACAGGAGACCTTTTGTATCTGACCCCAACTGACTGTATCCACTGATGTTAAGTTAAATAAAAAATAAACCCTCTTGTTCTAAAAGACATCAAAGGAAGATACTTTGCATCTGAACAGAGTATAGCACCAGGGGAAGATGAGAGGCCATGCCTCAGAAGTTATGATCACAAAGCAGCCCTCAAGGGAGTTTGAGCTTAAGTCATCACACTTGTAGGTGGGCCACAACCCAGTGTGAATTTTGCCTGATGAGTAGTACCTAAGAGAGACTTAGGAAAAACAAGGAAAAAACTTATTATCTGCAGGACATTAAAGCTTTATCCAAGATTTTGAAGAACCTTCACAAAATTTTCCAAGAAAAGTAGCTCCCCCTTAACATTGTGCAGGATGCATGGTATGAAATTAAGAATCAATAGGGAGAAATAAAAACTTTGCATATTGTAATAGTTATCTTTGTTATAGCTGAAAAGTAAATTATTTAATGATCTGCAGGGAACAGCTAACTCAACAACAATAACAATCAAAACCAGATCTAGTAGATCTCTAAAAGAACTTAATAAAATTCATAGAAATAAAAATTACACTAATTGAAACTAAAAACTCATTGTTAAATTTGATAACAAATACAGAAGACAAAATGTGGAGGCATGGAAGGCAGGTCAAAAGAAATATTTTACAGTGTAGTATAAGCACAGAAGAAAGGACAAAGAAAGGCACAAATGATCAAGTGAGTTTAGTGTATATCTAGTCAAATTTCTACAAGGATGAGAGAAAGAGAGAGAAAAAGAGACAGAGACAGAGACAGAGAGAAAAGAGGCAATGAAGAGACAATGAGACTTTGCCGTAATGAATTAAGATTCAAAAAGTTCAAAAAATCCCAGGTAAAGTAAAAACACACATTCAGATACACAGTACCACAGTGATTCTGGATAACACCAAAACCAAAAACACACCTTAAAAGAAAAGAAAATTTTACAAAGCAGGAAACTTCTCAACAGCATCATCAGAAGACTGAAATAATTTATTCCAATGTGATAAAAGAATTATCGCCAAAATGAAATCATACTCCTGCAGTCAGTTAAGCGGACTGGGTTCCTTTGCTGATGCGTTCCCAGAGTGTGGTGACTGCCAATAGCAACCTCCTCGTTAGTGTATGCATCCTGTTGCTTGTATAGCCTGCCCTAAGGGACCTTGGAGACACTGCTTCCTGGTGGATGTTCACGTATCTGACCTCTTGCCATCTGCAATCTAAATTCCAGACAGGTATCAGGAAGCCCCAGGGCACAGTGATGAGGGTCCGCACTGGACTGGTCAACACACCCATCGCTACCAAGCTTTAGAATAAGGAGCATATGATTGAGGACCTACATAGGACCAAGCTCAAGTTCCTTGGCCACCACAAAACCCACATCTCCAAGAAGTAGGCCTTCACCAAGTTCAATGCAGATGAATTTGAAGACACGGTGGCTGAGAAGTGCCTCATTCCTGATGGTTGCAGGTGAAATACACCCCAAATCATAGGCCTCTGGACAAGGGGTGGACCTTGCCCTCCTGAAGGCTGCCACTGTGTGGTCCCTCCTTTTTGATAAGTTCAATAAATCTTATCTGTGCCTCCCAAAAATAAAACAAAACATAAAAGCCAAAATGAAGTTACATCCAACTGAAAATATCTTAAGAATATGATGACAAAATAAAGGTATTTTCACACAGAGAAAAAATGAGGTTGTACATTAATCAAGCCTTTACTAAAGAAAGTTCTTTAAAAATCCTATTTAGGAGAAAAAGATCATAGATCTAAGTTCTAGAAGGTAAGATAAAATGAAGATCAATAAGTTAAAAACTGTGCAGGGCCCAGGAAGAGAAACAAGTCAATTGACCTTCCCCATGAGTTGGTAGAAGCCATGCTGAGCCTGGGAGGAGTATAACAAAAAGTCAATTCGCCCTTCCTGTGAGCCAACCAGCAAGAGACAAGAACACTGCCATACCACCATGTAAGCAACCAGCTGATATGAAGGACAGGCTGGGTTGATAGCAACTGAGGTACAAAAACAACCTAATGCTTGTATTGTTTGATTGACTTTGCAGGCCTAAGGCCAGTAGTGTGGGCATCTATTAAGAGGATAACAGTATGTAGTATCACAAACATGGGGGATTCCCTTCTGTCTTTTTTTGAAATTCAATATTGTTGTCACTGTTTTGTTTCATTCCATTTTATTGCTTGGTTTTATTCAATGTTGTATTTTGATTGGTTTTATTCTGTTCTATTTTATATGATTGTACTATGTCTGATGGTCTGGGCAGCAACTTTGAAGATAACAAGAGGCCTTATGGTCACCATTGTTGATTTCCTATTATCCTGTTTTGAAGTCCTGTATCACTTTCACTGTTTTGTTTTGATTGATTTTATTCTGTTTTCTTTTGTTAGGTTTTATTCTCTTTAAAATAAAAGTAAGAAAATAAATAAATAAATAAATAAACCAATAAGTTGATTTAAAGAGAAAGTAAATACAGTCAGACATGATGTAATCCCAGATTTTTGAGAAGCTGAGGTAGGAGGCTTGCAAGTATAAGGCTTACCTAGGCAATTTAATTGGAATTTATGTCAAAGAAAAAACATCTGAGGACAGAGTGCTGCTAGGTTTCGTCTGCAATACCATTGAGAAATTAAAAAAAGAAAACACAATGGTTTATAAATTAATTTTTAGACTTAATAATTTCAAATATTCAAAAATGATAGGTATTTATTGAATACCAGGCAATGTTTTAAATAATTTTTCTTAGTCACCTTCACAACCCTCTGAGTGAAGTAGCATTTACATTATCCCTTTTCCATAAAAAAGTACAGTTGAGGTTAGATAATGTGTCCAGCTGCATAGCTGATAATGTGGTAGTACCTGAATTTGAACCACAAATTTGAATCCTTGGGTTTAGATACTGTGTTTTGAGTAATTCTGAAATAGTGACCCTCTTTAAATAAAGGGTAATAGAATATTGAAAGTTAGACATTAAACATATATTCAGTATCTCCGAAGATCTTCCATCTGTCCATAATTTGTACATACAAAAGGAAATACAATCAATTTAGTGAACTCCTTCTGAAATTCAGAAAGTACTAGATAATACAGAGAAGTACATTGTGGGAAAACTTTTAACTAGGATGACAGTACGGGTCAACACAAGGACTGAATCCAAACCAGGGCAGTAGCCCAGAGCCAGGGCAAGTACCACACCTAAATAAAATTAAAAGGGTCATGTTAGAGAAATAGGTCCAAGAAATAAATGAATGCCCAGAAATAAAAGACAGAATTAGATGTAAGAATGTGTTTAGACACAGGTCTATAAAAATGAGTAAGATGAAAGGAAGTTAGTTCAAAGAGCTTGAGATATAAGAAAACAGATCTGGGTTATTCACAGCAATCTCTGCTGAATTTTGAAGACATGGCCCAAGCATGGGTTAGAAAAGGTGGGAAATCCAGAAGGAGAATGAACTGGCTCAGTTTCTTGGATCTGAGCGCTTACTTTCATGGTAAATGTATTAGGCCAACTGTGTTTAAAATTGTTTTCAACAGCAACATACATATTTTTGCAGAAAAAATTTTCATGGAAATGATCCAATTGCTCACCTGTGAACTGTTTGTGAAGATGGTTTATCAGTGCAATTTTTTAAATTAAATTCTAAGACTATTAATACTATTTGATATTTTGCTTTTGAAATAGGTAGACACTAAGGAGGCTATACACAGTACAAAAAATACAGCAAAATCATAATTCCTCTTTGGTTGGGAAAAGTGGTATCATTTTAACATCTGTCATAGAAATCTCCCCTCATATTATCCCTGGAAGAGTCAAGCATTATGACTCAGGAATTGGAAAGCGTAGAAATACCCAAAAATGTGTTCTCAGAATTTGAACTTCTGCCTTAGGTTAAAAAAAAAAAGACTCAATTTGTCTGGGAGACTGATCTTAGGCAAGTGGAAGATAAGACTACACTTTCTCAGACTAAACAGGTTGCTGCTGGGAGAGAAAGCAAGCTATACCGGTATTTTGGGTCCTGTATTTAATAATTGTGGGACTGAAACCCTATAATTTGGAAAAGTAATTGCAATAATGATGTTTGAACTTCCTCTAATCATTTTTCTTTTGTTCTTAGTTAGCATATAGCGAATTCCTTAGGACAGGACAGGGTATCTCAACAGCGAACAAGAGAATAGAGATTTCATTTGTTTTCCTTTACTATACTTGGTCCAACAATTAAAGGGAGACAACATAATTGTAGGAATGAAGTATGATGATGTTTATGAGACTACAATGAAAGTCATAACAAGAAAATGAAACTCAGAGCCCCAAAGTCAGGACCTTATTTTTTAAATATCTCATTATTTGTCAACGCGCCCATCTCCCTCATTCTGCCATCAACACATAGGGCAGATGTTCAGTTATCAACAATTTTTCAATGTCACTGTTACTGCATCTAATGCTTTCTTCTCAGAAATGTTCAGTCTTTCTTTGTATCTTCAGAACAGTAATTGATGGCATTATAGCTAGACATATTTGGTGGACAAAATTGGTAAGATGTGTGGGATGGCACAGATAAAAGAATTCAGCATGACTTCCAGGTTTCTGGTGGAGAGAGGTGGGTAAATAGCAGTAAGTTGCCCCAGTTGGGAATGTTCGTAGGAAGAAAAGATTTGGTAGCAGTGGGGTAATAAACTTAGTTACGAAAACAGTAAAAACATTAACAATTACAACTAATAAGAATTATCCAGTAGTAAGTGTCTACTTCATTTTAGGTAATGAATTTATCAAATCACTCTGAGAATTAAATGTTTAGTTTGATATGATTTTTGAAACATAATGACTATATCCAACTGCTAGTTTGAGATTCAGAAATTAGGTCAGGGTTAGAGATAAACAACTAGGTATGAGTAAAAATTAAAACCACAAGAGCTGATGCAGTCCCCAAAATACATGTCTCAAATAAATAAAACAGCCACAAACAGCCAATATGATAAAATGGAAGGAATGTGGGATTTGGACCCAAATGGCCTTGGTTTTATTCCTAGTTGAAATCTTTGATTTTCTGTCCATTAATCTACAAAGAGATTGATTCAAAACTATTTCCTCTTTCCAGTTTCGGTACGATGATCCTGTATGATCCTTCCCCTACCATGATTCATTAGATCAGGTACCAAACCCTGGTTCAACCAACTCAGTCTAAAGGCTGTGGTGAGCTAATCAGATCTTCTTTGGAGTATTTAGACTAAATGACCGAGCAGTTGTATCCATCAACTAACTGTCAACCTTTTCTGACTCTGCTTTTATAACCAGCATGCTTAATAATGATACTAAGCCAGAATTTCTATGAAAATATTGATTTATATGTGTGGATCACTGTGCCTGAAATACTAGAAAGTCATTTGAATGATCCAGAAATTTCCCCTTGGTAAACTTCTTAGGATGAAGACAATAAATACAGCAGGTAAAATAAGCATAATTGAGGTTGAGGTTGTATGTCTAGGAAGGTGGTCTTGTAAGTGGAAATCTAGTAGAAAAATGACCCAAGTGCTCAAAGAAAATATGAGACATCAATGGAGATGGGAGGAGGCTAGATTGGCCCAATGGTAAGGTCCAAGGACAGAGGACTGTCCAGGTTGTGGTCATCATATATCCCCCAATTAACTGGATGACTTCCTTGAGCAGATATTCCAAAATTGACTAACTCCAGAGTCTATTCTCACTTTAATCTTTATGCTATTTATTGTTGATTTATTTTTAACTCATTTGCCTGGTGGGCACAGAAACATTGCTCTGACATGAATATGGGGAGGAGAGTCAAGGATAGAATCTTTTATTGCTTCATCCAATAATTAAGAGAAAATCTGTATACCTGCTTCCTCCTCCAAACCTCAATATTCCAGTCTTCCCCCAGGAAATCTGTGCACACAGTTTCCTCACACTCACATGCATGAAAATATCATTGATAGGCATTAAAATTTGCTCATTCTATTAACCGGATATATATAAAATGCAGTACCACTCCGTTGTGATACTCCTAAGCTGTCAGTCAAGTTTGTAGGTCAATCTGCCTTCTATCAGTTATCAGCAATACATTTTGTTTCTTAAAGCAAGCATCTCTTTACAAAAGACTTATAACTGATACTTAAAAGCAAAAGATGTTCACATTTTTAGTATTTTCTTTATATCCAACACTGTTTTTGTATTTTTTTTAAGTATACAATAGCTTTGGTTCCAAAAAACTGATTTTGGGCATAGGAGAGGAAATCACATTGTTTACTTTTATATGTAAATGTATAGATTTATAGAATTTATAAATCACCTTTATCTATATTGCAAGAGTTTGTTGCTTGCGTATTATTGTCTACATTTTCCAATGGCTACTCCTATAATTTCCAAGCTTTTCTTGTGCATAATAATAAGTGATAAGTTATACAGCTTTTGTAAGGAGATACTAAGGGCTTCAACATAAGCCCTACATGGAAAGAAATCTTAAAATGTGTCATATAAGAAATCTTCAAAATTAGAATATTAAAACAGATAATGCATGGCCCTTCAGCATGAGTGCTAATGTCACCACAAGGCTTTGTTATTCCATTTGCGAGATTGGACAATGACTAATGGAACTGGTGAGAAAGAGCTCTTACTAACCCTCAAAGTTCAGCTCTTTCTTAATTCCAACTGATGTACAGAGTGAATACTTTTTAGCACGTATGGATGCATGTGTGTGTGCATATGTGTGTATGTGTGAACACCAGCACAAGCACAACTCATGAAGGTATTGAAAATCCACATGTATATGCAGGCCTTTGTTATTCTGGCTTATGAGATTGTTTCTTCAAAATGAACAGTGTATGAATAGTGAAGACAATTTGATTCAACCAATATTATCAATGCCCTGTAAAGTGATACTTGAAATAGACTATCTATTAGATTCGAGGGCAGCATCTATTCTTTATCTTTACACATAAGGCTACTTTGGCATTGCTTTCTAGTAGGAGTTTTCATTTAATCAAACTATTAGTGTCTTACCTTGAAGGAGATATACTGAAAATTGAGATATTTATCTCTTCTTTGGAAAAATCTTAAAATTATCAATTAAAAGCTCTAAGTGCAAAAGATTAGGGTAAAAATTATACAATCTGTAGAATCAAAAGGTGACTTCGTTTCAGATATTCAAGGTTATCTCCTTTGCATAAAACAATAATGCCTGTATTTTCTAGTATATTTTTGTACTGTATTTTACTTTATATTTTAAACTTTATTTTTTAGCTTAAAGGTAAATCCCTTTTAGGAGGTATGTCCTCTCCATCTACTTTAATTTAAATTTCCATGGTAAGAGTAGATTTTAATAAGTATTACTCTCCTGTTTCTACAGATTCCAAAAGTGTAGCAACTAGAACATCTACCAGAAAGATAGGGATGGGTTTGGATAGAACCAAGACTTAGGACACTGGCATGAAGACACAGCTGACCCTCCAATTAAGCCAGAATGAATTAACATGCATTCTCTAAAAATTTATGGAAAGCCTTTTACGTGACTAACATTATCCTAAGCTTTCAGGATACAAAAACGACTTTAACAAAGGAAAGCATACTGTCAAGATGTGTTAGCTTTGGGCTGCTGCAGTAACAAATTAGTCCAAACTTGGTGACTTTAGGCAACAGAAATTTATTAATTTACTTTCTGACAATGCTGCAGGACACAAAGCTGAATTCAAGGTGCCATCAGGGCCAGGCTGTGTCAAAAGTGTCCAGGAGAGAAAGTTTCCTTTCTTCCACACTTTGGTAGCTCCAGGCAATCCTTGGTTTGCTGCAGAGAAAATCCAGGTTCTTCTCTGGTCTCCACAGACCTTCTGCCATCTACTACTGTGTACTCTCTTCTTATGAGAATTGTAATCATTGGATACAAGGCCTGCCATTAATCCAGGATAATTCATCAAGATTCTTGACCAGTTACATCTGCAAGGACCCTACTGCCCAATGTGGGTTAGAGATTTCAGTTTTGTCCTTGACTCTACTCCCCAGCAACTCACATTTCAGTAAATACATGAATTAAGAAGGGGTATTGTTCAACCAAAGACATCAAGGCAGCAATACATAAAGTACGCTGACATTTGTAATATAGAGTTAAGCTAGGAAGCATGATATGAGACATACAAAGAAGAAAAGAATGAAGATACCGTATGCAGAGGGTATTTTGAAAGACCCAGAGGAAGAACGTGGAGCACTTTCCCAGAACTTCAGCATGGTGGGACCCATGACAGACTAGGGCATGGGAAGAATTAGAATGGCAGAAAGTAAAGCTGGAAAGGTAAGGAGGGTCCAGTTAATGAAACTTTAAGGACCCCCCCCACCACAACCTGAGAAACAGGCAGCAGTTGCAGTGCTACAAATTGCACATCACAGTTCAGTTTACACCTGTGTCGTGTCACACCAAATGAGTACTCTCTTGGAGCTTTGCCCTCAAGATAAACAAGAAACTGCAAACTTCAGTTATTCACTCAAATCAGCAACTGCACTGCCACTCCTGAAGCCTTGCTCTCTTTTTAAGTCAAATTCTTTCAAATGCCTTATAATTCTGAGAGTTACTTTAAATCCTTCCCATAAAACTATAGTCCTTGCTTTAAAAAGTCACTTCTCTCAACACAAAGTGAAGCCCTGTCTGAGAGTGAGGGACCAGAGAAACCCGAATGGATTTTGGCAGTACTTAGGAAGTAATACTGATATGTTGCAAGGGCTTAATTAAGTGTGGCTTATTAGGGAGTGGAGTCAAGGATGAAGCTGGTCTCTAACGCACATGGAAGATGAAAGCAGAACTATTAACTGAGATAAGAGCGAAAGAAAGGTGAGGACCAAGGAATTTATGCTGCCTACAGGATATCCAACTGAAGATAATGTAAGCACATGAATAAAGTCTAAAATTCAGGTTTTGGTAAAACATATACTGCACATGTATAAACATACCCATGAGAATTACTAACCACAGAAGCTTAGACCAAGAGACCAGCCTCCTAGTGTCACAAATTTGCAGAATAGCCCGCCACTTTTATGTCTTAAGAAGTCTTTCTTCATATCTATTGGGTTTGTAATCCTTTACTTTTCTTCAGTCAGCTCCTTTTCATTAATGCATTTAAAATAATCTTTCAACACTTTAAGGAAAAACATATGCATAGAATAAGTAATATAAATGCAGCTCGTAAAAATTTCTCTTTTTCCCTCTGTCTGACCAACATAAATTTTCTCTGAGAATGTCTATTATTTTCAGGATAGCAAGTTTGAGCATGTTTTCCTGTATTTATATTGTCTCTTAATTAAATTCGAGGTCCATGAACATTGGAACATTGCTTTTCTTGTTTAATTCCAAATAAGACCTATTAAAGTACAAAGCATTCAATAGGCATTCACACATTTATTGATGACAATTTTAATGTGACGGTGTTTCCAAGTTGAAATAGACACCAAAGAAACACAATATGATTCAAATTTTCTGAGATTGTAATTATAATTATATAACATAAAAAGGAAGTGAAAAGAGACACCAAACACAAATATGATTAGTGGATCATTTCACTTTCTTTTGTAAATAATTTTTCATGCACAATTACACTTACACCTGCATGTACTAAATGCATTTTTCCATGTTGACAAGGAAAGAATAATGAATGCTATCTGAGACATACTCTTCCATTTCAAGCCAGAAAGCTTTATGTCATCCCATCCAGGATCAGAAGAGAAGGGGGATGGTGTAGCATGAGATTTCCTCTTTATCATGTCCCTTACTTTATAATCTTACTTTTGTGAAGTTTGTGCTCATGTCAGGAATATAAAACTAAATGCATCAAGAATAAATTTCCTCTTCACTCAAAGCTGGCTTTCATTCTTCTGATATTTTTGCCTGAGCTTAGGTTGGTGATTATAACACTTAGCACATGAATCATTTTTTTCAGCTTCAAAGAGCATAATGAACATTAAATAATTATTTCTCACAATGCTTCTGCAAGGTAAGTATTTTTGTTTCCATCCCATTTTACAGACCTAAAGACTGAGGACAGTAGCCAAGCAGGTGTCCCATGCATGATCTGAGAAGATTAAAAAATAATAACAACCTTTTGAACCTCAATCACCTTTTCTCTTTTTAATTTGGTTCTTTCTATGGACTTTAAGATATAAGAAAGAGATTAGAAAAACATTAACTCTGTGATGTTTTCAAAGGAGAGAAAAAATTTCACACCTTTTTAACTGCCATTCAGCTGCAGGTAAAGAATTTAACAGCTTGCAGAGTGCTAATTAGAGCACATTATAACTTGATTGACCTGCATTGGCAGCAGTACTACCTGTGTCCTTGCAAGATGGAGATTTTCTTTCTTTGCACAGTTCTGAGTCAGGTAACTCACTTTCCTGACTACGAAAGCAGTGATAATTCAGAGGCAGCAATCAGAACTAGGCTGCATCAATCAATATTTAAAATGGAATTTTACCTTTGCATGCTCCAGAGATAATAAGGACCAGTGCTTTCAACTGCCAAATATTATCACATTTGCTTGCATGAAGAGACAGAAATTGAGATTGTATTATCTGTCTTAACTTCTTAATTAACAAAGTCAAAGAAAATCCAAGAAACAAAATATCTATATTTGGCCTTTCATGGCATTTGATGTTTACTATTTGCCAAAGAAATCAAGTATGTATATTTACAAGGTAAATTCTTTACACTCAAGTGGCAAAATGAGCTTTACTGAAAGTACATATTTGGATGAAAAGGATTTTCTTTTTTGCTTTGTTTGATAATTTTCTTGATGATCTAAGGAGATTTTCTGCAGTCTCTGATAATTAAGTTTAATGATGTTCTGTAAACCTAGTCATTCACTGTTTCTCTGGTCCCACATTTCTATTTGGTTATTCCATAGAAACCTACCATGTGGAAAGTCTTTGCTCATTCATTTACCCTCTTCTTTCCCACACATAATTCACTTGTTCTACTTCCAGAATAAATACTTGAGCAATTATTAGAAAGCAACCCTAGAAAATCCTAAAATAATTTCCCCATTTTCGTTGTTGTAGTAAAATACACTTATAAAATTGACTTACCGTAACCATTTTTAAATACATTGCTCAGAGACTTTAATTACATTCGTGTTGTGGTTCAACCATTACCACCATCCAGGTTCAGATTTCTTTCATCTTGTAAAACTGAAACTGTTCCTACGCAATAAATAATAACTTTCCACTTTCCTCCTTCAGCCGTAGGTGCCACCATTCTACCCTGTGTCTAATGATTTTGACTATTAAGGTATGTGACATAACTGAAATCACACAGCATTTGCCTCTTTGTGAATTATTTACTTCACCTAGTATAATGTCCTTGACTTTCATTAATATAGCATATATCAAAAGTTCCTTATGTTTTAAGGCTAAGCAATATTCCATTGTATGTATACACGTTTTGTTTATTTTTTGATTGATAGGTTCTTGGGTTGCTTCTACATTTTTTGTTGTGAATAATGATGCTATGAACACGAGTACACAAATATCCAAACAAATATGAAAATATTTTGGCTCTTTGGAATATATAACTATGGAATTCAGCATGTTACTCAAACTGTAGCACCTTAGCATTTGATAAAACAGACAGAAGCAGGACTGACCTTCTCCCTCCATTCTCTTGTAAAGTATACCATTAAGAAATCTTTGGTTTTCCTGTCAAGAAGATCAGAAAATTCATTCTAGGGGGGTCCTACTTACACCAGAGTAGAGCAGCAAGGACACAGGGACACATACAATCTGAATGGACAGTCCTTGCAGTCTCCTCCAGTTTATTGTCATTAGAGCATGCACCCTTTTTTTCAATTATACTTATACATGACTGTTTTCTCTTCATTAAACCTAGAAATAAAAATATAGCTTTCTGCATTCCTTTAAGTCTTCATTTCAGGTCTATGTCATATAAAACTTAAATAAATATGTATGTTTTTCTCTTTTTAATGTCTTTGTAATAAGTATCTCAGTCATGAACCTTACTTTGGATTAGGACAAAAGTTACTATTTTTTACTCCTCTAAAGTATGCAGAGTAGAATTTCTAGATCCCATGCAAATTCTAGATCCCATGCTAATTTTTGGGGGAACTACCTTTGCATATTCCATAGTATGTACTCTAGTTTATGTCTCTCCCAACAGTTCATAAGGGTTCTAATTCTTTCACATCCTGGTTAACACTTGTTTCTGTTTTTTGATCGTAGCTGTCCTAATGAATGTAAGATTGTGTCTCACTGCAGTTTTGATTTGCAATTCCCAAATAATCAGTAATAACTGAACATCTTCTTATGTGTTTATTGGGCATTCATATATGTTCTTTGGAAAAATATTTATTTGAGTCATTTGCCCACTTTTGAAATGTGTTTTGTTTCTATTGAGTTTCAGGAATTACGTATAAATGTTGGATAGTAATTTCTTATTGGATATATTATTTGTTAATTTTTTTCTCCTACCCCATGGGTTATCTCTTTACTCTGTTGATATTATAGCATCTTTTGTCACACACATTCTTACAATTGAAATCTAGTTTATCTACTTTTTCCTGTGTTTCCCTTTGGTATCATATCTGTCTTAGTTACTTTTTTCTCATTGTTGAGACAAAATAGCTGATGCCCAAAATCAGGGAAGGAAAAGTTATTTAGCTTACAGTTTTTTTAGAGGTTTCAGTCCATACTCAGCTGGCTTCAAAGCAGAGTGGTGTGGCTAAAGGGCAGTCATTCATGGCAGCCACAAATAACAAGAGTGAACAATGCAGAAAAGGGGAACGCACGCTTCCTTTCCTCCCCTATACTGTTTGCTGGTTACCCGCCCCTGGGCAGATGCAGCACTCACACGGCCAATCCCAGCACTAGACAACACACCAATCAAAAACCCTAGACTCAGCCACTTCCATGATTCCATGAGGCTTGGGGGGCCACCTAGACACAAATCATAACAATGTCCAATAATTATCACCAAATCCAATATTGTGAAGGTTTCACACTATATTTTCTTCTAAGGCTTTTATAGCTCTAGGTATTACAATTAGGTCACTGTTTCATTTTGGATAAACTTTTGTATATAGTGTTCAGTAAGGCTGCAACAGCATTCTTTTTCATGTGGTTACTCAGAATTTCCCAGAATCATTTGGTGAAAAACTGTCCTGGCCGATTTTCTATTGGATGGTATTGGCACCCTTGTTGAAAATCATGGCAAGGTTTATTTCTTCACTCTCTGTTCTATTTCGTGGTCTGTCTATCTCAGCGTTTATACCAGTACCTTGCTGTTTATTACTTCAGGTCTGTGTGATGCTTGTTTGAGCTTTTTGGGGTTCTTTGAGATTCTATATGAATTTTATGATAACCTTTCTTTCTCTAAAAAAAGTCATTGAAATCTTAGTGAGAATTGCATTACATTTTTAAATCAGCTTGGGCACTACTAACATTAAGTCTTTCACTCTATGAATATAGAGTTTGTTATTACTTATGGGTATCTTCTTTGATTTCTTCCAGAAATGTTTTATACGTTTTATCATTCCAGATTTTTCTATCATTGCTTACACTTATTGCTCAAAGTTTTATTCTGTTTGTTACTATTACAGATAAATTTTTCTTAGTTTCCTTTTCACATTTTTCATTCTTAGTATATAGAATGCACCAGATTTTGAGTATGTGTGTCAACTTTGTTTCTGCCACTTTGCTTATTATATTTATCATCTTTGTTTGTAGATCTTTACAGTTTCTAAACATAATACAATGCCACTTGAAAAAGAGGCAATGTTATTTCTTGTTTTTTTTTTTTCTTACCTAATTGTTCTGGCTAGGAGTTCCATTTCTATGTTAACTGAAAGGGCAAAAGTGGGCATCTTGTTCTGTTCCTGATCCTACAGGAAATATTTCCAGTCTTTGACCAGTGAGTATGATGGTTACTTCAGGTTTTTGTATGAAATTTATATTATACTGAGGTAATTTTCTTCTATTCGTGATTTGTCAAAAGTTTTTTTTTTTTTTTTTGCGGCACCGGGGATTGAACTCACGACCTTGCACTTGCCAGGCAGGTGCTTAGACGGCTGAGCTAGATCCCCAGCCCTGTTTTTGAGACAGGGTCTCACTATGCCATTCAGGCTGGCCTTGAGCTCACTTTGTAGCCCAGGCTGGTCTCAAACTCACAACGATCCGCCTGTCTCAGCCCCCCGAGTGCTGGGATTACAAGCGTGAGCCACCATGCCCGGCAAAAGTTTTTATGATGAAAGGATGTTGATTTTTGGAAAGTGGAGATGAGTATGTAACTTTCCCCTTCCCTTATGTTAATATGGTGCATTATACTGATCTTTATATAGTGAATCAGCCTGTGCTTCCAGGAATAAACCCTACTCAGTCATGATATATAATTTATTTAATAAGGTGATAAATTCAATTTCTAGTGTTTTGTTGAGGATTTTTGTATTAATTACATCTGAAATATTTCTTTTCTTTTATTATAGTATCTGTATGATTTACTATAAAATGTCCCCCTAAAGTCTCACATTTGGAAGCAGGCCCTGGACAGAAAGGGTGAGTTAATGGTGTGTGACTTGGAATGGGATGTTTTCATCCCTGGCCCTCCCTCTCAACTTTCTGGCTATCATGATGTGTGCAACTTTCTTCCATAAAACTCTTTTGACATCCCTTTTCTGCCTTGGAGCCAACAGATCATTCACTGAACCAATGAAACTGTGAGCCAAAATAAACCTTTCCTGCTTTAAGTTATGAATGTTGTGTCTTTTGTCCTAGCAATGGAAAACCAACTAATGTATCTATATTGGCTTTGATATCTGTTAAACAGAACACAATGCACCAGTTATCCAGTGCCACATGAGGGCTTCAGCTGCAGAATGAAAGGAAAAATCATCACAGTGACTGCCACCAGAAATAGAAATTCCAACACATCTACACATTGAATCTTGCTATTAGTCACCAAAACCAAAACACAGTTGAGTATTAGGATAGGAAGATGCTTTTACTCACATAGAGAACAGAAAGGCTAAAATTGGCTCCAGTAGTT
>RJWT010017443.1:0-19337 GCA_004365215.1 Cuniculus paca | reverse complement strand
AATCTGTTCCTTGTCCCTTCTTCTCTAAGATGTCTTTCTTCAGTATCTTTGAAATTTGATCAAGAAAATAGAACTCCTATGTCCTAATCTCTGGGAAGATTGTAGCCTAGTTCTACAAGTGATAATCGGTAAACACCTTAGCCAGCAAGCATCTATTAAATTTGATTAATACCATCTTTCTTCCTATTCGCGTTAGCATAGACATGGAAATCTGAGACTTCCACTTGTTACTGGGTCCCACACAACTCAAGAAGTACTGTCATCCTTAGATCAAGGCAATTTCTTCCATAAGGAGCAGTTTCTCATAATTAAATGCTCCTCTATTGCATTTCTAGTAAGTGAGTCAATGCTTTTATGAAGAATTAATTATCACTATCATTTTTACTAATATGATTTATGGCCAAGACTGGGAAAAAGTCTTAAAATTCAATTATTTTCCAATTTTCTTCAAAACTCTTACCCTTTCATGCTCTGTGTTAGCTGTAGGTTCAGTTCATCAGCAAATATGAAGGGGAAGATCAAAGGTGAGAATGTATGATGGCTGGTAACAAGCATCACCTTTCAATTTTTGCTTTGGATTCAAGTAGAGTCAGAAAAAATTTTAATTAAAAACTTAGTCCTGAAGATGTAATTCAGTGGTGGAATAGTTACCTAACATGTGCAAAGTTCTGGGTTCCACATTAAACATGACAATCAATAAGTCAGTAAAATTTTTATTTAAAATATATTACAGAGATCAATAAACTTTCTGACTATTATGTTAATGAAAAATTATTAACTTTAAAAATACCCTAAAGTCAATGACAAGTTATAAGAACCCATTTCCATTACATCTGCCATGGTAAATACTCATGAGTGTTTACATTGAGAGAGCACTTCATCATAACATAGAAGATGATGGCAAAAGTGTTAGAATTGACCTAGCAAGTTGAAAGAACAGTGAAGGTTGATCCTTGAGATAGGCAAGTCTTTAAAATTTATTGTTCTTTGAAGCATAAAACTAAACAATAAGCATTTCTAACTCTACTTCTGGTAGTGAATCTTACCATACATCTCCTAAAACAAAACTCAAATATTATCATTCACCTATAGAATTTAGAACATGAAGATATCCTTAGGACTGTAGGCACTTTAGTAGAGGTCAAACAAGGAAGTTAATTAAACAATATTGTCAAGTTTTGAGAGCTTTGTCACACAAAAAGAAGAGATGGCAAATTATCGACATGTAAAGTAATGACAGTTATTCTGCTGTGACTATCTGTGCTTGCAAATGCTGTAATGCAATAGGGTCATTTTTAAACATTTCCAATTTTTATTCATAATAGGAATAATCAAAATTTCAAAAAGTAGATTTATAGAGCCACATAAAAATAGTAAAACAAATGGAAAATGAAACATTCCAAAGACATTTTGAAAGCTCTGATGCACACTTTAGCTAGAAATCTACATTGAAACCATAGTTATATATTTTGAATTTATATTTTCAGCCTTTTCTCTTAAAAGCTGAAGGAAAATTATTCAAGTACCTGTATCATCAGTCAGAAGAAAATTTAGGTCAATTCTTAGAAACAGAAAGACTTGGAAACAGAATTTTATGTCAAAACAGTATTTAGACAAATGTGTGAAATGAAACAAAAGAACAAACAAAAGAATATATATTTAGGATCTATAGAATAGAAACAAACCATCCCCAAACCAAAGGGAGATATGTTTTATTTCTTGATTTAATATTTTAAAAATGAAATTGTATCCAAATTAACTAATATTAATGAATTTCAGTAAGTGAATAGATAGTTTTATTATGGGAGATCTTTCCAAGAGAGTAGTAGAGGAAAAATTCAGTTATGGGGCCTGGGGATTTGGCTCAGTGGCACAAGTGCTTTGCCTGGCTAGCGCGAGGTCTTGAGTTCGCTCCTCAGACCCTCCCCCTCCAAAAAACAAAGACAATTCATTTATAACACGACAAAAATTATATTATTTACTATGCATGAGGATGAAGGGAACATGGAAATCTCATATAGAAATGTAGTGGTATCTTGGTTCACAAACTTAATTTATTCTATGACTGGAAAAAGTGACCATGCTTATGTCTGTGTGGGAAAGATGGCTTTGGTTGTGTTTATCACCTGATGCAAAGTTTGCAAATAAAAACAAAATTTTGCCAAATGCTTTTGTTTGTGAACCACATTGTTTGCAAACAAAAGTGTTCATGAACCAATATACCACTATACTCCTCAAGTTTTAGAAATCAGCTTGAAAACTGGTATGAATAATTTCAAAATCATGCCTATACTTTTTTCTATTAATTGTATTTATAGTAATTTAATTTAAAGAAATAATCACAGGTGCTATGTTACTTCTATCCATGGAACACAGTATCTAACTCCTGCAATTTATAGGAGATATAGTTTCTTTTGGCTTATGGCTTCAGAGGGTTTACATCATGGTTGACTGTCTCCAAGGCAGAAATGGCATGGCGGGAGGATATGGCAGAGGGAAGTTCATAATCCTATAGCAGGCATCAATAAACAGAGATAGAAGGGAGGGGCCAGGGAATAAAATGCGCCCTTCCAGCTCATTCCCCAGTAACCTCCCTCTTCCCACCAGAACCCAGCTCCTAACAGCAACTATGAAGTCATCAGTGGTTTAATCTACTGATGAAGATAGTGTTCCCATGATCTAATGACCTTCCAAAAGTCCACCTTTGAACACATGAGGATTTTGGAGGGCATTTTATATATAAGCCATAATAGATGTTCATAAAGATTAAATATTACATTGGTTTTCACACCAATATTATTAGAAAAAGTTGTAAACAAAATCTTTATAAAAGATTGCTTAATGAATGAAAGTTCTCCTTACATGGAATACTAGGTATTAAAGTTCTATTTTAGAATTTTGAACAATCTGTGTAAAATAACAGATACTGTTTAAAAAGTAACTTGCGAAAGAATACTTATAATGTGGTTTATCAGTATGATTTCTCTCTCTAATGGTGAGTACATACAGATGGAGAGGAAGAACAAGAGCAAGGGAAAGAAATATAATTCCAAGAATATTGTCAGTAGCAATCACTGTGTTGCATGTTTTCATTTTATGATTTGGAGATGAGTATAGAAGTCTGTTATGGAAAACACTGAAACCACTTAGCAAGGCTTTCAGCTACAAGTAGGTAACACTGTCTTAAACTCAAAATAAATGTGGTTGTATTAATCAGCCTTCCCATTGCTGGTACAGAATATCTGATACCCATTACTTAAATGAGAATAATTTTAATTTGCTCACAAGGTCGGAGGTTTTAGAATGTTGCTGGCTGGTTCTAAGGCAGAAACATCAAAACAGAAGGACATGGTAGAGCAAAGCTGAGTTTATGGTGGCTAGGAATTAGAGCAAGGGAACAGTGTCAGAGAGGAAGGAAACAGATACAGACCCAAAGGACTATATTGCCCACCCACACATACCCACTGGAGTGCTTTCCTCATCCCCCATGTGGCTCCTAAGCCTACACAAATTCACAATTAAATTTAACCATCATGTTTCACTCAATGTCAACTTGGCAGTAAAACACATTTCTTTATACCATACTCTAGATTTCTAACTAAAGACAGTAACAAGTGCATAATTCTGCCTAAATTGATCATGATGCAATTCCCTTGAGTATCACCAAAAACAAACTAATCCCTTCTCCAAAGTCTCAAACATTCAGCATTTTAAAAAAGTTTAAGTCAGTTATTTCTTCTGACTCAACACAAACTCTTAGCTGTGAACCCTGAAATTTGAAATAAAAAATAATTTAAAGATCCTCAATATACAATGGTGCAATGCAAACATTTTCACTCCATAAGGGAGGAATAGAAGAATAGAAAATAATAGGACTCAGGCAAGACCAAAATCTAGCCAAGAATACATTATGTCTTGTAGCTCCTTGTACACCATTAAGGGTACATGGCTTTAAAATGTGAGTTCCAGTAGATTTGAGTACCCTTATGGTTTTGTTGGTTGGACCCCAGACGGCTTCTTTCTTAAGCCGGCTCTATTCATTACTGTGGCTTTACTTGAAGATATTCAACATTTTCCAAAATCCTAATTTCTCCTCTGTACCTTGATATTCTTTCCCACAACTTCATGCACCCACCTATCTAGGCAGACTGCCTGGCTCCCCACGTCTTCTTTGAAATTTGGGCAGATGCCTCTATGACCCCACAACTTTTACATTCTGCTTGCCTGAAAAGTCAGCATCATGTAAACAATACCAAAGTCTGCCATGAGGTCATACAGTTGAAAGGCCCATTTGAACAATGACTGCAGCATCCTCCGACTGCATGGATACCTGGACACAGTGAGATGAATTACAGAGAACCTATTCTTTAGGAGGTCCTTCTTCAGCAGGGGGCTCAGGGGCTTTCTTATCAAATGAATGGCTCACATTTTGCACACCTGAGCCTGCAATGTGTGGGGTCTTGCTAATTCCTGAGTTGCCCTCAAGACATCTTTCCTCTTGTTCCCATTCACAATACTTGATTCCTTCCTTCCTTCCTACTTTCTTTCTTTCTTTCTTTCTTTCTTTCTTTCTTTCTTTCTTTCTTTCTAAAGGCACCATATCTCTATAGCATCCATTCCTTCTTTGACCCCAAATCAACATATGCTTCTGTTTGAGCCCAAAGTTCACTTTTTCAGGTATTTTGCTCCAATTTTTTACTCCTGATTTTCATTTTAAATTGGTCTAAAAGCAACTTGCCCTTGCCTGAATGTTGGGCTGATTTGAAACCTCCTCCATCAGATCAATCAGTTTACCATCTTTAAATTCAGGCACATATGAAATTTTAGGACATGGACAAAATGTAGAAAAATTCTTAACCAGAATGATCCAATGTAGTCCAGTTTCCTACTGAGTCTTTATTCCCAACTAAAACCTCACGAAAACTATCCTCATTAGTATCCACATTTGTGTGAATGTTCTAATCTTCTGAGCCCTTACCAGAATCATCTAGCAAGCTAACTGGATTCTGGCACTTCTTTGCCAGCACTTTCAAACATTTTCAGATTCCTCCTTCAATCCAGTTCCAAAATCTTCTGAACCATGTAATCAGGAATGATCCCAACAATCTCACCTCTCGACTACCAATTTTCTGCTTAGGTCAGTTTTTCATTGCAGCATCCAAATATCTTGCATACATATACAATTTAAATAAGAAAGGTTTATTTTTCTTACAGTTTCAGAGGATTCAGGTTATGATCAGCTTGTTCCATAGCAGAAATCATAGCTGAAGGGCACTGCAGAGCAAAGTACCTAGAGAGCAAAACCACCAAACAGTGTCAGAGATGAACGCGGCAGGAACAAGAGACAGTACCCAAAGTCATGTTTTCTTGCCCAATCCAGACACACCCAGAAGTATGCTTTACTAATCTGCTAGGCTTCATGTAATAGTCAAGATGACAATCACCATTAACCATCACAGACTGGATAGTTTAAAATAGAAATTGACTATGTCACAGTCTGAATGTTTGAAATGAGAAGTCAGTGCATTACCGTGGCCATGGTTCCTGTGAAGTTGATATGGGAATATACTTTTCTGTACTTTTTTAACATCTTGTGCTTACTGGATATCCTTGGTATCCCTTGAACCATGGCTGCAGCAACCTCTTGCCTGGATGACTGATCATAATGAAATATATTCTGGGATTTGATTCTTTAGATGGTCTTTCTCAAGCAGGAGTCCCAGGGGCTGTCTTCTCAAATAAAATGTTCACACTTTTGCATCCTTGAGCCTGTGACGTGTGGAGTTGTGCTGATCCCTGAGATGTTCTTAAGGTATATTTCCTCTTACCACCCATACAAAGTACTTTGCTTCTTTCTAACGGTGCAAATGTCTTCAGTGAACACACTGAGTTTTTGATCTCAACTTTACATATGGCTCCTTTTGAGACAACATTTTATTTTCATACCTTTCTCCTCACTATTTCCTCACAATTCTCTATGTAAATCTTGCTAAAAGCAGCCTGTGATATGCATGACACCACCTGAACACAGGGTTGCCTTGAAATTTTTACCATCAGATCAATTTGTCCATAACATTGAAACTCAGGCTTTAATAAAGTCTTAGGACATGGACACAAGGTACGTAAGATATTTACAAGAATATAATGTGTATAACCTATACTCCAATTCCCAATAGAATCCCTGTCTCAGGTAAAGTCTCATATACCTGATGGGCTTTCTATTTGAATTCCTATCAGCCTTCTAGTGTTCTGAGATCTGACCACAATCAATCACCAAGCTTGTTTACAATATTCTAGGGTTTTTGTACTCCATATCACTCAACCTTTCCAAATTTTTCTTCCAAAGTAGTACCAAAGGCTTCTGAAACACATAGCAAAGACTCCACTTCTCTAGTACTGGTACTAACATTATGTATTACTAAGCTTTCTCATCGTTAGTGTAAAATGCCTGATACCACCAAATTAAAAACGAAGAGATTTAATTTGACTGCATTTCAGGGGTTACAGTTCATGGTGAGCTAACTCTAAACAAACAAACAAAAAATCATTGTGGAAGGATATGGCAGAGCAAAGATGCTTAGCTCATGTAAGCCAGGAAGCACAGAATGCAAACAGTATCAGAGAGGGAGGGGCAAGGGACCATATATAGAACCTGAGGTCGTACCTCCCCGAGTCACTCAGATACATATAGAATTGTGCTTTACTAATTCTCTAGGCAGCCCACAAGTCAACTGTATTGATATTTAAGCTTAGCCATCAAAATTGTGAAAGAAATATTTACTTTTGAAAGGATTTGAATGTTGGCAGTTTGTTTCTGGCATTGATTCAACTGTTATGAGGATCACCGATTCTATTTTTCTGCTTTATTATGCTTGGATTGTCAGTTTTTGTCCTTGTGGTTGTCTCATCACCATGGCAAGGTGGATATGACAGCTTCAGCTACTATATCCACACTTAATGCAGATGAAAAGACTGAGGAACAATGCCAGAAATACCTGGTATTCTTTAAAAAGAGGCAACAGCTTTTCCACGCTCATTCCCTTAAAAGAACTGGTTTTATATTACATTGATGAAAACTGGAGCATGGGGTCATCCCCGGCTTCCAGCTTAATGTTAAAGAAAGGACTTCAATTACCATAATATCCTAGACCAGTGGGTCTTCACCTTGGTGTCACATTGAGATGAAAACTTATCAGGCAGCATTTTAAAATGCAAAAAAATCTGTGTGTCAGCTTTGTCACTAATTTAAGATGTAGGAAAGAATTATTGATAAAATACTAAGTTCTTTCTGTATTTTCAGATGAAATATTAGCCCTCATTTTTCATTGTCTAAGTCCTTCTCATATCTGTTCTAGCAAAGCATTTAATTTCTTAATTCAACTATTTCCTTCATTAAATGATAAAGGCAAATATTCGTTTCAGTTATTATGCTGATCTAAGAAAATGTGTTCACAATGCCTGTATAGGGAGTGAATCTGAAGGGATTGATATGGTTCAAAGGGATTACTAGTTTTCCTTTATGGAAAAAAATTTTGAGTAAAAAACTCTCCCACATTGTCTGATTCCATGGATTTCCATGTCCTTTGCTACCTTTGAACTACTTATTAGGTTAACATAGTTGACGTGGATGCAAATAATTCTAGTTTATAAATATAGAAGTAAATTTTGTTTGGTGGAATTGCATTTGACAGCACTCTTTCCCTATCAGTTTTCCATATACATTTTACTTTGGGCAATAGGTACAGTATACTGAATTCGTCTTTGACTTGCTGTGACATTTTACTGGTTCAGTCCTTAATAAGCTAAATATAAGCAATGGTTAATTCTATCTAGTTATGATTGGGAGCTCTCTTATTGATTGCTCTAATAGAGACAACAACTTACCGTAAACTTGCAGAAAAAAGGAGCTACAGAAAAATAGACATATCATCTTTACCAAAAGTTACTTTCTATTTTGGATGTTAGTTATAAATTCAGATACATACCATTTCTTTATTTCTTTCACTGTCTCAGTCTCTCCATTGTAGGTTAGCAACCACAGAATGATAGTATAATATTTGTGCATATGTAAAGTGACTAAAATTTGAGTATATTTAAATTGGTATTATTTTTCATTTTCAAAAAATAATTGAAAATAAATAAAACTCTGCCAATTAATTTTTGCTAATTTTAGAAGAAAAATTCTAGCACTTAAACTTTTATTCAAGACAAATGTTTAGGGATTCTCTGAAAGCTTCATAAATGCCCCTTTGTTACCAGCACATACAATTTACCTCTTTTAAAACTGTGTTGCTGGGCCACTCCTAGCACCATCTCTGCCACTCAAACCAGGTGAATAGCATGGAGGGCCTTCCCATTGCCATCTCTGCCACCAATGGGAGCCAGTTGAACAGCCTGGGCTCCTCCCATTGCCATCCCACAGATGTGACTCAGGTGAAATGCACTAGAAGGCCCAGAGAATGGTCCCTCCTCTCACTGCTGTCATGACTAAGGTGAACTGTTCCAGAAGACCAGAGACCAGAAGGAATGGCAACAACACAGTAGGGTCCCAACTAGGGTGCACAGGATGGATAGGCAGGACTAGTGGCATGAAAATCTGAAGTAACAATAACAATATGAGTCAATAGGTAAACTATCCTTGTGCTTGAGGACAAGGACACACGGAAAGGAAGCAGGCAGGTGGACCTACCCCGGTGTTGTTTTTATTTTCGTTGTCTTGTCTTGCTTTGACTTTTCTTTCTCTCTTTTTTTAAATTTCTTTTTCTTTTTCTTCCTATTTCTTTTCACTTTCTCTTTTCTTTTTTCTCTGTTTTCTAAGTGGCTGGGAGAACTCTAGTAACAGAAAACTAATTCTGTCTCCCAAACCCAGAGAGAAGTTCCGATAACCCCTTGCTTATTCCCTAATTCTTCCTCTTCTGCTCTCTCCTCTAGTTTCTCAAAGTCTGAGTGATCATCCTTTGTTCTCCAGCCTTGCTTCTACTTTCATTTCAGTTCTCTTTGTTGTATCCACTATCCTTCTTAAAGCTCCCCACCACAGGGTAAAACCACTCTACCAAGGGGAAACACTTTGAATACAAGCTCCCAATTGAAATCAGTTCTGTTATATAATTATAGATTTTGTTCCTATGGTTTAAGGTACAAAATTAGAGTTACCACAGTTTGTTAGTTTCTAATCTGTGCTTGACATTATGTTATTCCTAATCATACTGTTTTAGTGGGATGTCGTATCTGTTGTAATTAGTTGTTCTCTTTTCTCTAACAATACTGGGAAAACTTGGGGTAATAACCTTACCACAGCGCAGCACCAAAGAACTGGGGGGTGGGCCAAATAGATACCAATATCTCACTCTTAATTAACTGGGAAGGTAGGATCTTGGAGCAGACACAGGCCAAGAACCTCTGACACACAGAAGGCATCCATGAGGAACAGATTTTTTTCTAGAGAGGACTAGATACTAATGATATAGCTACCTACTACAAAAACTAACAAGAATCAACACAGAAAACAAAATAGGAGCTTTTAAAATAGAAAATGAGAAGATACAGAAACAAAATGCAAACTCAGTCCTCCAGCACACCCAGAGGTCCAGGAGATGATGAGACAGAGAAAAAAGGAAGACACAAACCTGATGTTTGTGAAATGATAGCAACCATAGTAAATAAACAAATCCATGAAGCTATAGAGGAAATCAGATCAGAAATAATCTCTCAACTAAAAAAAAGTCAAAATTTATGCAGGAATTCCTCAGCAAATCTAGAGTAGAGATAGATTAAAAAAATAGATGATAATAGGAGGAGGATGGAACCATGAATGATCAATATAGGAAAGAAATAGAATGCATGAAATGACTCCAACAGCCATCCAGGAAATCAAAAATTGCAATGAAAGCTGACAAAACCGCTTGAATAAAATTGAGGACAGACTTGTAGACCTTGAAGACAGCATTGCAGCTAATGATCATGGAAAGAAAAAAGTCTCTCAAAAATAACAAAAGATCAGGCAATAAGAATTCAACAGCTGAAGATGATGCAAAGTCAAATAAAATAAGAATAATTGGTGTCAACAAAAAAGCAGAAGTCAATACAAATGATGTTAAAAACTATTTACAGATGTAATAGCAAAAATTTTCCAACCATGGGAAAATAATTTGATACAGAGATAAATGAGGCATATAGAAATCCAGTTAGCCATAACTCAAATAAATCTACACCCAGACATGTAGTAATCAAGATTCCAGAAATTCAGCACAAAAATTGAATATCAAAAGCTGTTAGAGAAAAGAAACAGGTCACCTAAAAAAGAAAGCCCATCAGAATCAAGGCAGACTCTCAATTAAAAAATCCTCAAGTCAAAAAGACTTTGGAGTAATCTATTTCAAGTCCTGAAAGAAAACAACTTCCAACCCAGATTGATATACCCTGCAAAACAATCTTTCAATATTATTGGAGAAAAAAGATACTTCTACAACAAAGAAAAACTGAAGAAATTCATGACCACCAAACAAACTCTATGAAAAGTACTGAAAGATAATCAGACACAGATAAAAATGACCATAATTCCAAGAACTACAACAAAAACAAGCCACCAGGCAGGGCAAGCAAATTAAAATAGAGGAAAAAAACTGGGCAACAACAGCGGGAAAATAACATGACAAAGATAAGCCAATACATACCAGTTATAGCCATCCATGTAAATGGTCTCAATTCACCAATCAAAAGAAACAGACTAACAGAATGGATCAAGAAACAAAATCCAAAGATATGCTGTATATAAGAAACATAACTTAGCTCAAAAAGAAATTCATAGAGTGAAATTCAAAGCGTGGAAAAGAATCCTCAATGCAACAGGAACCCAGAAAAAAGCAGGAGTGCTTTTCTGTTTGCAGACAATGTGAACTTCAAGAATGATAAAAAATTATAAAGAAGGTCACTATATACTTGTTAGGGAAAAACTTCAAGAGAAAGATGTAACAATCATAAATATGTATGCACCAAATATGGGAGCATCCAAATATAAGACAAGTATTAATAGACATGAAAAATTTAATAAGCAGTAACACAATTGTAATGGGGGACCTTAATTCCACATTTTCACAAAGAGATAGATCAACTAGATAAAAACATCAGCAAAGAAATAACTGAACTAAATCAAACCTGTGAACAAATGGACTTAGTAGATGTTTACAGAGTATTCTACTCAACAATGTCAGAATACACATTCTTCTCAGCTGCACACAGGGTGCTCCCTAAAACAGACCATATACTAGCCAATAGAACATGCTTAAGTAAATGTAAAGAATTGAAATTATTCCATGCATATTATTTGAACATAATGCAATAAAATTGGAAATTAATAACAAAAGAAACAACAAAAACTCCATAAACAAATGGAAATTAAATAACACCCTCTTGAACAACCAAAGGGTCACAGATGAAATTAAAAAAGAAATTAAACAATATCTACAATGAAACAAAAATGCAAACATAACATACCAGAACCTCTGGGATACAATGAAAGCAGACATAAGAGGGAATCTTATAGTGGTGAATTCTTACATCAGGAAAACAGAACAAGCACAAATAAACAATGTTATTCTATACATCAAGCTTCTAGGAAAGAAAGGGCAAGATAAGCCAAAAGCTCATAAAAGGGAGGAAATTATAAAGATTAGAGCAGAAATTAATGCAATTGAGACTAAGAAAACAATACAAAGAATCAATGAATTGAAGAGTTGGTTCTTTGAAAGAATAAATAAAATTGATAAACCTCTAGCCAACCTTATCAAAAAGAGGGAAAAACCCCTCTAATTTGTGCACTAAGAAATGGAAGTGTAAAATCATTACAGACCCTGTGGAAATTCAGAAGATCATAAATACCTACTTCAAAAAACTTTACTCACAGAGGTTGGAAAACACAGAAGAAACTGACAGAATCCTAGAAACCTATGAACTACCAAAGCTGAATCAAGAAGATATATAAAAATCTGAATTACCCATTATCAATTAATGAAATTGAAAATTAATCAAAAACTTAACAACAAAGAAAAGCCCAGATGCTGATGGAGTTACTACTGAATTCTACAAGAAATTTAGAGAATATTTAATGCTAATATTCCTCAAACTCTTTAGTGATATTGAAAGGGAAGCAATTCTCCCTAATTTATTCTTGGAGGCAAATATTACATTGATACAAAAACCAGAGAAAAACCCAACCAAACAAGAGAACCACAGGCCAATCTCTCTCATGAACACCGATGCAAAAATTCTCAGTAAAATACTAGCCAACAGAATGTAGCAAATCAAGATTACAAAACATGACAAAGTGAGATTCATCCTAAGAATGCAGGAATGGTTCAACATACATAAATTAATAAACACAATACACCATATCAACAGAGCCAAAGACATAAATTAAATGATCATCTCAATAAATGTCAAAAAAAAGCTTTTGATAAAGTCCAGCACTTATTCATGATTAAAAAAAAAACTACAGAAAATCAAAATAGATGGTCTCTACCTCAATTTTATAAAAGCTGTCTATGGCAAATCAACAGCCAACATTGTACTAAATGAACAAAAACTGAAAACTTTCCCTTTAAATTCAGTGACAAGCCAAGGATGTCCACTATCATCACTCTTATTCAATATAGCTCTGAAAACATTAGCCAGAGAAATTAGACAAGAGAGAGATATAAAAGGAATAAGGATAGGAAATGAAGAAGTTAAATTATTATTATTCAAAGATGACATGTTACTCTACAGAGAAAACCTCAAAAACTCCCCCAAAACTATTTTTAGAATTAATAATCCAATTCAGTAGTGTAGCTGGATACAAAGTCAACACTCAAAAATCAATAATATTCCTGTACACAACAAACTCACTGAGAGAGAAATTATGGAAACAATACCTTTCACAATAGTATCCAAATAATGAAATATGTAGGAATTAATCTAACAAAGAAAGTAAAAGATCTATATATTGAAAATTACAGTACTTTGAAAAAGGAAATCAAATAGGATATCAGAAAAAGGAAAACTATCCTTTGCTCATGGATAGGAAGAACCAACATTGTACTCTGAAAACTGTTATACGGATTTAATGCAATCCAAAGAAATACCATTAACATACCTCACAAATGTACAGAAAAATATTTCTAAAATTGGAAACAGAAAAGACCTAGAATAGCAAAAGCAATCCTAGACAACAAAGGCAAGGTTGGTGACATCACAATCCCTGACAAAATTATACTATCAAGCTACTGTTGCAGTCAGGGCTTGCAAGGAGAACAAGACAATACAGGGAACATAATTTATAGTATTATTTGTGTTGGTCAACCAAGGAGTCAAATACAAGGAAAGTGCAGTAAATCTTGCCACACACTAAAGACCCAGAGAATCCAGCTGAGGGCCTGGATTCCAAGATAAATCCTGCATGAGTCCAGCTGAACACCCAGAGCCCATGACAATGCCTCCCATGAGTCCAACCTGGAAGCCTAGAGCCCATGACAATGACCCATGCAAATCTGTTTCATGGATCTGTGCTGGGAAGTCCCCAAGGTCAGCAACATTAGCTAGAATGTCTGTGCCAGTGAGGTGAAGGATGTGTGCCAGTAGGCTTAGTGTTCTGCACTGGAGCCAGGAAGCAATGCTCAAAGTAAGAACCAGAGCTACCCTGAAAAGTACAACAGCCATCCTTAGCGACAATAAGGTTCCAAGCTTTTCCAATGATGAGATCAGCTGAGTTCACATCAGGAAGCCAGTGTAACAAACTTTTCCTGGAGATTGAGCAGTACAGCATCTTCCCCTCAAGAGCCAGGAAGTGGCAAAGTAAAGACCAGAGATCCCCCAAAGTAAACCGCAGTCATTCTGAGACAACAAGGTCTGGAGCTCCTCTAATGATGAGAACAGCCAAGTTCATATCAAGAAAAAAGCTCAACAGGAGAACCAATGGCAACAGGAGAGCCAACAACACCACAGAGAACCAGTAACACTGCTATTCCTCTCAGGTTCTCGTTTTTATCTTGGCAACAATCCTCAGGTGGGCTGTCCACATTCAACACTACACTGATTCAGTTCAACTGGTTGTTACAAATTGACCACCAATTACCAATCCACCATAGATACTGTGATAAAATTCACATAATACTGGAAAAAAACAGACCTAAGGAACAGTAGAACAGATAAGATGATGCAGGCACAACTACAAATACACTCAACCCCCTTATCTTTGATGAAGGGACAAAAAATGTTCACTGGAAGAAAGATAACCTGTTTAATAAGTAGTGCTGGAAAAGCTGGCTTTCCACATGCCATAGACCAAATTAGACCCATGTCTATCACCATGCACTAAAGTCAAAATGGATGTAAGATCCAAACATTAAAACAGAAACACTAAATCTACCAGAAGACAATGTAGGTAGAAATCTTAAAGACTTGGGTTAGACGAAGAGTTTGTGAACAAAACCCAAACTGCATGGGAAGTACTTCAAAGAATCAACAACTGGTATCTCATCTTATCTAAAAAAAAGTTTTACACATCAACAGAGATCACCAATCAATTGAAAACAAAATCCACAGAGCGGGAAAAAATTTTAGCCAACTGTCCACAGACAAAAGAATTCTATCTAGAACACATAAAGAATTGAAAAAGATTAGGCCCACCAAATTCAAAGACTCAATGGAAAAAAGGGCATTGGAGATGAATGTGCACTTCTCAGATGAAGAAATACAAATAAATAGCAAATAAATACATGAAAAAATGTTCAACATCATTGGTCTTTTGAGAAATGCAAATTAAAACAACATTGAGATTTCATCTTACTCACTTGATGATATGATGATAGCCAAAGGATGGCTATCATCAAGAAGTCAACCAATAACAAATGCTGGAGAGACTGTGGGGAAAAGAAACCCCTCTCCATTGTTGGCTGGAGTATAGACTGGTGTATCCACTGTGGAAATCAATGTGGAAATTCCTCAAGAAAACTAGGATTAGAGGTACCATTTTACCCAGCTATTTACCTTCTGGGTATTTTCCCAGAAGAATTAAAAACATCATACCACAGCATTGTATGTGCACCCATGTTTACAGCAGCGTAATTTATAATAGTTAAATTTTGGAAACAACCCAAATGCCCATCAACTGAAGAATGGATTAAAAAAAGATGTATTTTTCTACAATGGAGTACTACTTAGCTCTAAAGAAGGGTAAAGTTAAGGCTTTTATAGGTAAGTGGATGCAACTTGAGACCATACTCATAAGTGAAATAAATCAGACTCACATGTGTGAACATCATATTGTCTCTCTAATGTAAGAAACTGAAAGAGTAACTAAGACCCAAAATCTACAGTAGATATTATGAATGGGAAAGTAACTCTTCAAAACGAAAGAACAACTTGGATGGCGGAAAGGAGAAAAGAAGGAAGGGTAAAGGGAAAAAATATTTATGTGTATACACACATGAGATAGCTAAGATATTTATACTACTTTCTGTTCATTTGTTGAAAAGAATAGTTTGTACTTGTATTGTTTTATCATTTTCTCATGCCTATATGTTGTAATCTGAGCAAGTACTTTGAAGATAACAATACACAATCTATTAACCATTGTTATCCTCCTGTTAGCTTGTTTAGAAATTCTGTATCATTGCTGTATTTTTTTCTCTTTAAAATAAAAAAAAAACTGTATTGCATTCTGCCAAGTATTTTATGAATGAAAATAAACAAAATCAGCATAACAACAAAACCAATCTGTTTGTTCACTCAGAATTATTAGTGACTGAATGTTTTATTCCTTCCAGAAAAGGAGATTTTCCTGTTTAATGATGCCTTTGCCATTTAGTGGGATTTTGTTTGAGGGGAGAGGGTGAATATATACATTTCAGTAAACTCTAAATTACACCATATGCACTGCCTATTATAGTATGTAGTACACACTATCTGGTTTGTGTACTAATGGTAATCCCTCCCCATCTGGAACAGTCAATATTGCTCCAGTAATGTGAATAAGCTTTGGACAAAATTAACCAAAAATCAAATTACTGAACTTTCTGATTTTATCAGTCAGCATGAAATTTAATTTATACCAATATTCCTTAAAATTGGTGAAATGTAAATCATCCTCTCACTAAAAACTAAACAATTCTATGAATTTTCCATTGTAAAGCGAGATGATAGAGTATATTAACTATAACAAAAAGTAGCCACTATAGAACAATAAGCACAATGTAGGTTTAAACTAGAATGTTTATAACACTAAGTTAGAGATCAGCTGAGCCAAACAAACCAATCATTAATCTTGCTTTTAGTGAACCTGAGCCAGACCCAGTGCAGCTGGGAGCATCTCTGCTGGAGATGCCCATAGGTCTGTGGCAAATGAGTTGCTAAGTTCACCCAAGTGAGTCTATCAGTCATTTTCCTGAGCAGCTGGAGTCTTTTGCTGGCCTGAAAAAGATTTTAAAAACAAAAACAAGCAAGCAAAGTAAAAACAAAACCAAACCAAGCCAGGTGTTAAGCTTATTTACCTTGCCAAAATTACAAGTGTCCAATCTCTATCTCATGAGATAGAATATAGGTGGCATGCATCAGAGAACTTATTGAGTGTTTGGGGCTCAACCACGGGTGCAGAAAATAAGAGACAGAAACAAAAGAGGGGGGAAAGTTTAGTATGGGCATGGAAAAAGTCACCACATGGTGCTGTGCTGACTCTGAGGAGAGCAGGAAGTGGGTAAGCTTATATACATTATGTTGGGCGTGTAGCTAGGGTAAGTCTGCTGGCTTGGTGTGGCATTAGGGATTAGATAATCTTTGGCATGCCTGGGTGAGGGCTAGGCATTGTGGGATGAAGGAGTCGCAGGGTCTGCTGGGATGAAGAACAGTTAGCCATGATGACTGTGCAGCTTTTGTTTGTCACCATCTTGTCAGTGGACAAACCTATCAAGAACTATGTTTGACAATATTTCAAGAGAAGGATCTATATTCTGTAGGCATATTGGAACCCTAGTGATAAAATTGTCTCAGAAGATTGAGAAGAAAAGGGAAGATGAAATCAAATGGGTGGACGCTATCTTGCAGGGCGCCGCTCTTAATTCAGCCAAGTTTTAAAAATCCATTTATTCAAAATGTTTCATTGTTTTGAAAGTTCAGCCACTCAAAATATCACAGAGAGATCTGAACTAAGATCTCTGAACAGGGCAGTTTTTACCACCAGCAGACAATGATGCCATCTCAAGACCTTTTGGTTGTTGCAATTTGGGAATCTCTAGTAGAATCTAGGAATCCTGTTAAGTGTCAGATAATACATTGGAGAGAACATGCCCCCATCGGTAAGAAATTCCCCACCCTAAATGTCACCAAAGCCATGAATGAAAGCCTGTTCTAACTCAACAAAAATTTCTATAACAGTTGTAATTTTATCTTCAGAATGGCTGGAAAGTTCTGATTTTACAATATCATGATAGCTATTTTTTTTTTAGAGGAACCCAAAGGTTCTTCTTCCTTTTTCCTTTTAACAGACACCTGGCTGCAGAATGAAGAGAAAATATGTAGAATTAAATCAATGTTTAAAATTTGATATTTCTATTTACTTCTGTAACTTTGGGAGGTTTTGCATTTCCTTTGAAAAATGAAGATGATAATACTAACCAATAGATTATTGTAAAATACAGTGAGCATAATCATTTAGCTTTTTGGTTTGTCTAAGTAAGAAACAAATATAAAAATTGCACTCATTGGCAGTTACATACACAGTAAACTATTGCTAACTCTCCCTGATGCAATAAAAATTGAAATATATTTGGCTCTAGCTAAGATAGTATTACTGCTATGTTTGACTAAACTGTATATAGACTTTGTAATTCTAAATTTAACTATAATATCTTCCCTTTGAAAGTATTGTCATTGTTAATTCTTTCTAAACCTCTTTAAAATGCACATAAATAAATCTCCTAGCCTCTTGTTAACTTTGTAGAATGGGACTTTCCCAAGGACTTGGGAGCCATAACTTTGAAATGCAATCATCAAGGACGCTAGTCCTGTACAGCTCTCTCCCACTTCTTAAGAGAGATAAGAGTTTAACTTAGTAAATTAGAAACACTGATGGAGCCACATTCTATTGAGGAACCACTCTTCCTGATGTCCTCCAGTACTTTTTTACTACCTCACCCCAGTTCTTAAAACCTGTCTTTTGCTTCAGTTGGTCTAAACACCATTTCTCTTCCCAGTTGCAATAGTCTGAAATAAAGTCCTTCTTTCTTGTTTAACTGTCCTGTGCAATAGTTCTTTGAAAACTCCTAGCCCCTACCCAGTGCCTGCATTAAACCAGGGTTATTAAAAGCATATTCTCTAAGTGCTAGGAAAGGGATATAGTGTGAAAGATGTCACCAGGCAAGAAATAGAAGCCTATCCATGGAAGTAGGGAAGTTGGCCTCACCCATTTCATCAGTATAATCAGGTACAGTCTTCTGGGGTGAGAACCAGCTAAGAAGGAGACTCCTGAAATTAATAAATCTCAAGGCCCAACTGTCCTGTAGACAGGGCAAATAACAAACCACTTTATGAATTTGGAACTTTCAGCTAGGAAGTATTTACAGGAGTGCTTTATAGTATTGTCCTAGGCCCTTCTATACCGGTGCAATTTAATTTCCCCCATATCGTATTTCACTCTGTGGTTAAAAATTCAGGGATAGAATAACAACTCATTTTAACTAAGAATTGAAGTAAATGGCCACATTAGTTTGTATTGAGTAGAGTCTTAAGAACTCAAGTCATTTAATTTTCTCAGTTCATATTCATGGCTAGAGACCACACTTCAACCAATGCCTGTGGCTATGTTCCAGTCAAATTAAGTTTACATAAATTGGTGGCTTGTGGACTTGGCATGCAGGCAGTTATAAAAATTGGTAAGATTTCCGGTCTTTTAGGCAGCTGAGTAAATTGTCTTCCTGTACATTTCCTGGGCTCTGAATAAGTTGAAAAAAAAGACTAGGAATGGTAGTTGTAGTAGCACCTTCAGTACTGATTAGGAGCTGGTGGGACGCTAGAGTCCATTGTCAGCAACCTTGTTCCTGGGACCCGAGAATCAGGATTAAGGGGATTTACCCACTGGAATGGGGCAACAACTCGCCCATCCTCCAAGAGGGTAGCAGAATTCAGAGGTGAGAGAATCTGAGCTGAACATGCTAACTTATCCTTGCATTATTTAATAATTGCTCTGCTTTCTAAAGGTGGATTGAGGAAAGGCCTAGAGAGACAAGACAGCAGTTTGCAAAGTAAATTATTCCTCTAAGAAACCAGGAGTGAGAGAAAGAGCTCATTTTCAATAGAAAGTTCATGCATAA
>RJWT010017442.1:0-19345 GCA_004365215.1 Cuniculus paca | reverse complement strand
TTTTTTTTTTACTTTCAAATTTTGTAAGTTTTTGTTCTTCTTTTATTTTTAATATTGTTTCTAAATAGCATGTAGTTAAAGCATGGTGCAGTTTTTTTTCCATTCTTAAAATTCATGCTTTTTAAATTTTTTATTTATTTTTTAGTTTTAATTGTTTTAGCTGCATGTTATGGCACAAATTTGTAATCTCAGCATTCTTGGGAGGCTGAGGCAGGTGGATCACAAGTTAGCAAAACTTTATTTCAAAATATTAAAAGTAAAAAGGTGAAAAACATCTCATGTTTTCTACCTGGAGCATTCAACCCACTTATTTTTCATATAACTCTACACACATATTGAGGTTTAATCCAACTTTTCATTTTATGCTTTCCATTTTGTCCCATTCTGGAATGTTTCATTTTTTTCTTGCATTTTTGAACCAAATTTGATCTTTTCCTTTGTTTCCATAATTGTTTGAAATGTATGTACTCTGTTTCGTTTCTGGTAAGTGATTATTCTAGTAATTAACAATGTGAATTGTTGACTCCCCAACATCTACATTTAATTGCAAACAAAGTAACTTAACCTAATGTATTTTTCAGTTTTCCCATTGCTGGGCCACAGCAGCCAAAATTTAAAGAAGAGAAATTTAATTTGGCTCAGTTTTTGAGATTCAGTCTGCAGTGAGCTGGTCCCAAGACAGAAGCATCAAGGGAGAAGGGCATGAGGGAGCAAAGATGCTTAGATCGTGGTGACTAGGAAACAGAGCATGGGAGCAGCACAAGAGAGGAAAGACCAAGGGACCAGACACAGACCCCGAGGCCATGCCTCCACGACTCACCTAGAAAAACCCAGAAGCATGCTCCATCAAGTTGACACTCCATCCTAACAGGCACAGCTGGTTTATTTCTATTTACTTTCTCTGGACTCACATTGCAGTGGCATATTTTAATTATCTTTTTATCTTTAGTAAGAAGTGATTTTGGCAGTCAGGTTTCCTAAATATTACAGTTCGTGTGTGTTTGTGTTTGGATTTGTTTTATTCATGCTGGTTACTCGCATAGGAGAGGCAAACATAATGTTGTATGGTATGTTTTTTTTTTAATTTTGAAAAAAAAAACAACCAAACCAAACAAAACAGAGTAGAGTCAATCACTACAAAACAATGAACATGGTACATGACTTCTAAATAGGGTAAAAAGCAATCACTAATGGCTACCATAATGCCTCTTGTTATCTGCAGTATACCTTCCCATGCCATGAGGGATGAGTAAAATCAAACAAAATACAACAAAATAAAACAGTAAAGACAAAACAAAGTAAAACAAAACAAAACAATTAAGGCAGAACAATGTAAGCAATATAGAAGTTCAAGATACTAGTAGAACAGCAGTGGTTACCATAATGTTTGTTATCTTTAGGATAGTTGCCTACACCTTCAGACATAGTAAAATCAAATAACACAGGATACAGTAAAATCAATCAAAACAAAGCAATGAAAGCAATACAGGGTTTCTAAACAAGATAATTGGACATCCTCAGTGGCTGCAATTACATATTTTGTTGTCTTTAAAATAGCTGTCCATGCCATCAAGTATAATAAAATCAAATCAGAATAAAATGAAACTAATCAGAACAATGAAGACAATATGAGTTTCAAATCATGATAATAGATTAATAGTGTCCACTTCCTTCCCTTTTTAGATAGCTCCTGCCCTTTCACTTTCCCAATATGTATTGTGTATTTTGGGTCCCACTAACTCCTTTAGTTTGTTCTACTAGGGAGGTAACACAAAATTCACCCATGTGACTGAACCATTACATCCATGAGCATGATTGCCAGTTGCCTCTATCCATCTAAGAGAGCCTTGAGATTATCTTCCTTTATAGCTGGGTAGGTTTCCACCACATAAAATACCATGTCTTTCTTATTCATTCTGCAATTAATGGGCAGGCTACCCCTACTTTTTTTTCTGACTTCTGTCACTTAGGGCATTGTTCTCTCTGCTTTGACTTTTAGTCTATGAATTTTCTTTCTAGTTAAATGTGTTTTTTGTATAGAGCATATTGATGGATCCTGTCTTCCAATCCACTCTGCCTGTGTTTCTTTCTATTGGTGCCTTGAGGCCCTCTTGCACTGCATTGTCTCTTCCATGCTATTTTCCTGCCATTGGCTCCCTAGTTTTCCTCTCCATTCAATCGACTGGCCTCACTTGATGGTCCCCCTCTGCCTTTGTTCCTGGGACTGTGGTCCTTTCCTTTCTCTAGAATGTCCTTTAGTATTCTTTGTAAGGCTGGTTTGGTGGTCATGAATTCCTTGAGTTATTCTTTGTCATGGAAGTATCTTGTTTCTCTATTAATTTTGAAAGAAAGTATTTCAGGGTACATCAGTCTGGGTTGGAATTTGTTTTCTTTCAGGGCTTGCAATACTTCACTCCAGCCTCTTCTTGACTTGATGGTTTGTGTTGAGAAGTCTGCAGTGATTCTGATGGATTTTCCTTTATAGTTGATCTGTTTCTTTTCTCTAACAGCTTTTAATATTCTGTTCTTGAGTTGAATTTCTAGGATCTTGATTATTATGTCTGGGTGTAGATTTGTTTTGGTTATGGCCTAGCCATATGGCTATGGCTAGGAGTTCTAAATGCCTCACTTATTTGAATGTCACTTTCTTTTTCTATCCTGGGAAGTTCTCTGAAATTATTTCTGTAAATAAGGTCCTGATGTCATTTGTCTTGACCCCTGCTTTTTCACTCACATCTTTTATTCTTAAGTTATACCTCTTTGAATTATCTAACAACTGTTGAATCGTTACTTCCTGAGTCCTTTTTATTTTTAAGAGCTCTTTCCTTTCGCAATCACAAGCTGCAAACCTGTCTTCAAGGTTTGAAAGTCTAGCTTCAGTTTCTGTCCAGTGATTTTTCCAGCTTTCAATGGAGTTTTTAATTTTCTGGATATCTCTTTGAATCTGTTCATGCATTCTAAACCTGTTTTATAATGTTCATTCATGGTTTTTCTCATTTTCCTATGCTCCTCTATTTTTTAATCTGTGTCTTCTTTAGAGACGCTTAGTATTTCTTTTATTATGGTTTTCATTTCTTTTACCTGGGATAGAATTTCTGTTCTAATTTTTCTTATAGCTTCCTGAAGTTGTTTCTTCACTTCATTTGCCATCCCTTTAGTCCTTTCAGGTGTGTGAGTCTCGATTTCCTCCACATTTTCCTCTTGTGAACTTGCACTGCTTGGGTTGGATGCCAGAGATTGCGCTCTCCCTCTTCATCTTGGCATATTCCTGATTTCTTCCACACACCTGAGTAGTGTGGTCCCAGGCACCCGGCACTAGCCACAACTTCTCTGAAGCTAGACTGTTCGGCTTTTTTGGCCAGTGCTGGCTATGTACATCCAAAGTGGGCACCTGTGTCTGTGCACTGAGCTGGGTACCAAGCCACCCGGAGTTTGCTCGGGAGCAGACCTGGTCAGGCCCTGTGAACCTAAGCTGTTTAGTAACCTACTCGATGTTGCCTGAAACGCGCATGGGAGCAGACCTCGGTCCAAACAGCTTCTGTGGGTCTGCCCACAACCTGGCGCTGCTGGCAGAAGTGGTTAGCAGGCTTGGCCCCGGGCGTAACCTGCCCAACTCCAAGATGGCACCTGGCCAATCACTCTCTCCTGTGTTGGGGATGGAGTCCCAAGCACTCACCACCAGCCAGTGCAGATCTCTGCATCTGCCACTCTCCTTCACCCCTGCGCCTCTCTGCAGAGACCTCTGGGGTCGACTGCAGCTGTGACCGCAACTGCAACCGCGACTGCGTGTCTCCAGGCTCAGCAGCTCTTTTGGCAGGGTGAATCCTGCTCCAGGCTAAGGCACTGCCAGCCACCACCTTCTTCTTCATTTAAATTCCTTTTATTCTCTTTGTGGGCTTCAATTCATATTTTAGATTCTTCCTGGGTCCAGGGGACCCTCTTCCTTCCTTCTTGTTCTCTCTATGATGTTGTATTCCAGCATCTGAACTATTTCTCTCAGAAAGACTGTTTACTCTGCTGCTTACTGTTCTGCCATCTTTGATCTCTCTGTACAGTATGTTTTGTTTTTGTTTTTGTAACTGATATGTTTTTAAAGCCTTATCACAGAACTGGCACATTTTCACTTTTACTAGCATTCACTGACTGGAACAATCATCTCATCGAGCCCAACATTACTGGCATAAGAAAATCATTTATCTGCTGCAGCGACGGACAATTTATAGACTCATGTAAAGAATATAGATAAATGATTCTCTTAAGGGAGGAAGTAAAAAGTTAGAAGAAGAAAAAACATAGCCTATCACACTCAGGTCTTGAAAGTTAGAACTTAAAGGTCTTCCAATTCAACTTACTAGTAGATATTTGAAATGGGAATTTGTTAATTAAGAGATATATGGCAGAAAAAAAGTGACAGAAATGACCAGTTGTTCTCCAAAAATATTTGGTCTCCCTTCCTCAGAGTAGTGTTTTTACTGGGAAACACATATCTGATGGGTGATACATTTTCTCAGGCCCTGATGAATCCAGGTACAGACATGTGATTAATTTTCACCAATAGAATGTGAGCACAATGGGCACTACTTCTCTTTTGAAATGTAGAAATGTCTCATCCTTTCTATTCCATGGTCTAGAACCAATATTTACTCTATAGAGATTCCCAGAATAAGATGGGGCTCTCGGAAAGACAATACTCAGGCACTCTTCTGGAAGGCAATGAATAAAAAGGATTTGTGTTTCATTCCCAAACAATGCCCTCCCTTATGGTGAGGCCTAGCATTAGAAATGGATCTGAAGGTTCTTTACATAAGCTTGGGTAACTTATTTAACTTCTTTGAGCCTTGATTTACATCTATACAATAGAGATAGGACAGTGACTTCACAGCATTGTTGAGAGAATAAATGAGCTGTCATATATAAATATCATGGTGTAGTGATTAGCACATATTACTAATGCAATAAATGTCCATTATTACTATTATTATCATTATTATTGTTGTTGTTGTTATTCCAGTTAGTGCTATAGTATTTCCCTTGGAGCAGGTTACTCAGGACTGGAGAACTGAAGAATTAAAGCCCAGAAATAATTGAAGAAATTGTCTTTGTGGAAGGCCTGCGGTTATACTCAAATAACATAGTTCTATCACTTCAGATCCACTGGACTTGCAAATGACAGGAAAATTTTAATACATCAGAGAACTTTAAACAGATTTTCTGGCCAATGCTGTCTAAGCATTGCTAGGTAATAACCCAAGGAAGCCATGTATTTGAACACCTATCAGAGGCATGTATACCTTGTTTTGTTTTTGATTGCCATGGAGAAAGCAAGGAAGTCAAAGGGACATTTTAATGGAATAAAGATATTAGCAGGGTTAAACTGCAAAAAGTTTGAGAGTCATAATTTAGGTCTATTGTTAAAATGATCAGTGGATCTTGACTGGTACAAAGAAGCCCCTGACTGCTTCTTCAAGATAGGCCTATTGTGAGACTTTGGACCACATAGTGTGAGTCATTTATTAAAGGCAGATGGGAGCCACAGGCCTTTTTGTGCCAGGAAGGCTCTTAAACGTGAAGACTGAGTTCTACTTGGAGAGCAATTAGGAAAAGTTAAGAATTCTCTTGAGAGAACATATGGGATCTCTGAACCGTATCCAAATAGCCAAACCTTTCCCAGAATTAGAGATACTCAGTGTCATTTTCCCCATCTTCTTTGTCTCAATTTGATCTTTCCTCTCCCTAACAGTATCAGTTGCAATCTTAGGTTATAATTTCTGACACAAAATTGAAATTTATTTTGCATGCATAAACCACTTCTCCAAGTAGACAGCAAAGTCGCTTTCTGTGTGATGAGGGTGTATATGTGTATGTGGGGGTCGCATTGTTTCGTGTGATTCTAAGGATCTCCAAATGTGATTAGCAAAAGGTTAGCTAGTAGTTTACTAGAAAAAAGAGTAATTGAAATGAGTTTTCATCCACCTTTGTAGAGGACATTCTATATATATATTTTTTTGTAAAATTGGGCCATTTTTGAGCTTTTAAGGCAATATCCAAGGTCTCTTAAGGATGCAAATTCAGAATTAACATTTCTATTTTGTCCTAATGCAGCTGCACAAGATTCCTTGAGTTGCCCATCAAGTATAATGAGAACTGTGGAACTGTGGGAGTTGAGAAAAAGAAAATTAACTTGGAAAGTTCTTGACAGTCTGAGTCAAGACAATTTTGAATAGCAAACACTGAATTCAATATTTTCCAAATTGCTAGTAATATGCATTTTTAAAAGCCTATTTTTAAAAACTATACCAGTTTAAAAGATGTGATTTGAACCTAAGGTACATGCTTCAGTAAAGTTTGGTTAATATTTTTTATGTGAAATATTTTCGTAAAAGCAGAAGAAAACAGTAAGAGGAAAATGAGCTTTCCAATCAGGCGTGTTCAGAAGATTCTAATTCTACTGTCTTTGTGATTTATTTTCTCTAATGTATACTTCCTTTGAAAAGGGATGCTTGGTTTAGAAGGGAAAGGAAAATTTATTTTTATAATGCAATAGTTTTCTGAAAACCTTTTTTCCTACTGACCCAGAATCCTTATTTCACATTCCCCTTCAGTGGTAAATTATCTTTAACTACTATGACATTTAAAAACACATTGAAAGTCACCTTGGTTAAAGAGGAATGACTAGGAAAAATTTTGCCTCAAGGTTTTTGAGCATAGTTTTAGGAACTGCTTTGCTACTAGGTTTGTCTCTCCTGTTGACTCACTAGGTGACAGTTTATTATGCCCCTAAATTGAAGACTGGGTGCAGTTTGAACTAGTTAAGCAGCTCAGAGTCATTTCATAGCAATGATAGACCTTGATAGAGCCATGAGGAAAGTAAGTATGATCTACAAAGATGATAGATAATTAGTTATAGCAATGAGTTGGAAAGCGTAGGACTTTTGTAGGGTCATGGAGTGCTTAGGTTGAGCACTTGCTCAGGGTAAAATGTACCCTTGTTTGGGTAACGCCTTTTTATCTTGTGTGCCTTATGATTCCATCTCAAGTTTGAAGATAGAGATATTCACAATGGATGGGAAATTGGATTTGATGTTGGAAAGAATCATTTAAAGGGATAATGGGGATGCCAAGAAATAACTTTGTATCAGCAAAATAAACACGTGGAAAGAAGGCTGGCTTTGTATTTCCAAAAATCTCTAACTATTGATCAGTGCAATAGTTTCTTGGCTGATTACCATCAGCAAGGTTTCCCCCAAAGGGCAACAATGACCTCAATTGAAAAGCCTGTAAGCAAGTTGGTTTGGACTTTTAAGTGTTGCTCTTAGCTATGCAAATAATGAAGTTATGTCTTTCAAAAAACAAACCTGCGTGAAGCACTATCTTTCCTACTTTTGTTTTCTCCGATGATCAACCTAGACCGCAAATACTGAGACTGAAGTATCTTTCTGTTATCTTACAAAACAAATTAATTTATAGTTTCTTTCATTAGACTTCAGTCAAACTTGTCTTAAAGTAAGGACAGTGTTATTTAAGATTTCCTTCTGTCATGTGAGACTAATTGGTCTAATTCATTATGTAAAAAAGTATATGAGCTAGGAGACAAATGAGGTAATATATTCTGAACAGTGGTGTAATTGCTAATGAGATCTAATGTGAGTAAACTGCCTGTAACTTAAGTGTTTCAGCATGATGGATAAGTTACACATTACTAAGGAAAGAGCTGACATAAGTTATAGCATCAGTTAGCAATGCACTTATAGATGAAAATAGAGAGCAAGCTGTAACATAATTTAAATTAAATGCTTTACTTTAAGGTTAATTTTTTTGATGTGTGGTGTTTTTCTAGCATGTTACATTTGAATAAAATGTTAGCTTATGACCAACTGCTACTTTTAATGGCCTTTGGACCATTGTAAAAGGACATTCATTTAGAGAATGACATTAGTAAAGAGACTGCTGTTACAACAGAGCCAAGGTCCAAAGAAACTTATGGCTTACCAGTCATAATTGAAAAGATTTATATCACATTATGTACTGACAGATCTGCGATGACAATTTACAAATAGCGTATGGTATATTTGCTGAAATGGAGAAACAGATGTGGGAATTTCTGTTTATAGTTTTCCCTATAATTTAAATAAATAGTATAGCTGTGCATGGATTAACAACCGATTCTAGGGTGAGAATAGTTGTGTTTATCCCAAAAGCATGAAATGAAGGATGATGTGACACTAAGCAGGGAATGCACAGACTCTATGATGGTTCATCAATTGCTAGTGGTGATCAGATATGTAGTCAACATTTACAATTCCCATATTAGTTATATCAGTTCCAACTATTGGTTTAAGTATGAAAGTAGTATCCAGAGATGAGATATTCAAAGATCACATGAATGAACTATTCACGGGCGCCTAGTCCCAAACTAGACTATTTGGAATGAATGCAATGTCTCTTAATTTTAACTCAGGAAACTGGTAAAAACTGGGTAGAATTCAAGCCATAGGAAAACACTGGAAATAGATTTATTAGAACTGAAGCTTAGATTGGAGATAAATCCAAGAGATTATCCTGTGAACTAAGTAACTGGGCTTGGAACTCACAGATACTGCTATCAAAATTAGTTCCTATGAAGAAGGAGAAAAAATATCAACTGACATTTAGGAATCAGTGTGGGGAGCCAAGGGTTAGTATCAGGTTAAGGTGGTACAGTAAATAAATTTAGAGACCAAACCCACTGAATGTAAATTCTATCATTCAGAGAAGACACCTTGCCTGACTTTTCATTGCTGTCTCCTCAGTGCACAAGAAAATAGCCTTGTGGAAAATAGAGGGGAGGGAGAAAAGGGAGGGAAGGAGGGGGAGAGAAGGGAAAAGAAAGGAGGAGGAAGGGAGAGAAGAGGGAGATTGATTAATAGACTCTATCAGATGACAGAGTTTCCTCCTTGCGCATCTCAACAACTCAACCACTAGGATCATGGTTATATCTTGAGAACTAATACATAGGCTATTTCTTCAGAACTTTAATATTGAATTGGATTAAATTCCTATCTAAGTTCGCTCAGATCCCAGCAAGAATTCTGTATAGTGTGAACCAAATTGTTTATAGACTGACCCTCCCCTTCTTGAACCTCATCTATCTTACCTCTTTCTGGGACTAGTCATTAAGGTTCTGAATTTGGAGGTGGAGCTCTTTACTGTATATATTTTTCAATCTCCTCTATTAATCAAATGACTTAAGTGGTAGGGGAAGATTTAAAGAACATTCCAGAGGTTCACAAAATGCATGCAAATATATAATACAAATTATTTGCTTTATAAATGCTTTGTGGTGGTTATAAAGAGAAAAAAATTGATGGGTCATTCTTACTTAAATTATAAGTCCCATATTTAATGCAAGAACTTTCAGAAAAGCAAACACTTTTCTGACAGTTTAGAACAATTGATGAGTAGGAAAAAGACAATTTTATAAGCAGCAATGGATACTAGCCACAGAGAATTACTGGAAATATAAGATGGGAAATATAATAAAGATTATTCCAATAAAGAAACTTTCACAATGAAATATGGAAGTAGTAGGACTTTAATATTGTATCCAGTTCTTCAATTATGCATCTTTCTGCTGTCTCCCTATGTAAAAGTCAGGGACAAATTGATTTCACTTACTCAGCATTCTTCTTTATCTGAAACCAATTTCCAAACTTGCAGTCCGTGCTCAGGAATTGAGTACACAGTGTTCACATAGAGAGGGATATTTATGTGTGTGTGTGTGTGCACATGCATGTGCATATCTTAATAATTTTCACTGATATCAGGTTTATTTCTCAGAACATTCTTCTTAGTCAAAAGACCAGGATAATAAAGATAGCAGCCACAAATTCCCAATATGGCCACCTTCTCAGAAGCACAGCTCTTCTCATGTGTACACTTGGGCAAAGAAATTGCAATTGCTCTTCTAAGCTCATACTTCACTGTGGATTGCAGTTGTTTCACAGATCTAATGTAGCTGTGTTAGTGGTTATTACTTACTATTTTCCCATTCTTGCCAGCCTCATCTCTTGAGTAGGCAGTCATTGGTTAGGAACTTGGATAGGTTTTGGAGATAGCTCACCTGAATCTCTACCTTTACTTATGACTGTAACTTTTTTCCCTCAAATTTCATTCTCGTTTCTGTCTGAAACTCCTAATTGCTCCCCAGTATCCATTTGACCCTAACAAAAGCTGGCCACAGAACAGTTCAGGGATGAACATTTCCTAGTTAATGAAGGAATTCTATCATCCTGAAAGATTCCTTTCTTTCAACAGTCAGTGTAAGACAGAAGTTTCAGTTGTCAGTAAGAACCTACATTCCCTAGGCTCTTGGACCTAGGCATGACCATGTGACTACTTTCTGGACACGGTGGGAAAAGTTTATTTTACTTCCGTAATAGGCCCTTAAAAAGAAGTTGCCTTTCATTCCTTTTTACTTTCTTTTTTTCCTGGGAATTAGTGACAACTAAACTGCTGTCTTACACTCAATTTTGGAAGAAAGAAATCTTTCAGGGTGATAGAGTTCCTTTATTAATTAGGAAATGTTCACCCCTGAACTGTTCTGTGAGATTTTAATCTGTTTTGTTTGGGAACTCTGCTACAAAAGTTTAGCCCCACTTCCTCCTTTTAAGAAATTATGATACCTTTACACCAAGTCTTTGCTTGACTTGATCAATATCACTAGCACCTGCAGTTTTAAATTATTTTAGCCCTTTTGGTGTTTTGACTGCTTTTCTCCTGGGTGATCCCAAGTGTGGATTTGTGCTCTTTTTTTTTCTCTTGTAGTTCACGATGCTACTACTTCTTCTATATGAAGCTAGTTTCACTTTCACGTCTGATTACTTTGGTCTCCCAGAATTTGATGGGAGGGCTATCTGTGTGCCTTTGACTTTCTCTGTGGTAATCTGTTCCTCAGAGCTTATCAGTTATCTCCAACTTCAGATCCTCATATTGTGCTTTCTGTCTGGAATGCATTCTCTTCTGATCTTTGCAACATTTATTTCTCAGCTCAGATGCCATAAACTATGTACTTAATTGCACAATGTGCTTCATTACTATCTTGTATTTTCTATATAGTGTTGGTCACTATTTAAATGGTTTATTTACTTGCTTACATGTTTATTATAGAAAACATTTTGAACTCAAGGAATTCATTTGTCTTGACTATTTGTATACACCTATTTCTGAAACTGATAGAACATAGATATTCAGCAAATACTGTTTGTAAAACCTAATCTCCTAAAGACCTTCAAGGTTAGAACATTCCCAAGTAGGTAAAAGTCTTTAACTACCTACACAAAATGGTTATCCAACATGACTGAGATTTGAGTAAAATTCCAACTCAACCTGGGAAATTTTCCCTTCTAAATTCTCCATTATGAATTGTAGCTTTTACCTATTAATTTGTAGAGTTCTAGGATACTGCAAGAGTGATTAGGTATGGAAACTTTTAGAAATTAAAAATCCCTAATAATTCCTAGGAAAATTATATATGAGCATATGTTTAATAAGATAATATTTAACTATATTTTAATTTGAATTAATTTATCAGCATATGGAAATGAACTACATTATATCAGAAAAAGATCTTTTTCGTATGAATAAGTGCATCATTCCATTTAAACTGATCATGATACTTTTCCCTCCAATCTCTGATGTTTCTGTATTATTCAAACAAAATTTAATCCATCTAGCTCCCAGTAGTCTAATTAATGTGCACTACCTCTTCTACTTCTACTACTTCTTTTAGCTCAGTATCTGCTTGTAGAAGGAATTGGACTTGGAATTCTTTGTGTTTATATATTTTGGTGGTAGTCATTTGTTAAATCTAAATTGTTATTATCCCAGTATCTTTACTGGTCCTTCAAATTTCTTCTCTCAACTTTGCCTCTCTTTCCTGACAAACATCTTTAATGAATTGAATAGTGCTCCCCCAAAAGCATATTCACATGGAATCTCACAGATAGGAGGTTTAAAAAAGGATAAAGATGAGATCATACATGATGGAAAGGGCCCTAAATCCAAGGAGTCTGTCCTTAAGTGCAGAATAAAGAGACACAGAGACAATGAACAGAGGGAAATATGAAGAGGGAGCAGAGATTCGGGAGGAGCTGTTGTCTACAAAGCAAAAAGCCCCCAGGATTGCTGGCAGACGGTGATGAGGAGGCAAGGAATGAGTCCTCCCCCAGGCCCTCCAGAAGAGAGCAGCTCCGTGGTCACCTTGATTTCAGACTTCTCACCTCCACAACTGTGAGAGATGAATTTCCGTGGTTTTAAAGCACTCAGTTGGTGGCAATTTTTATGACAGCCCGAGGGAACAAATACAGCTCTCTCTGATAAGGAAGGCAGCAGTCTGAGTACCCCTTTGAGCTGTGCTGTGGATGAGAGGCCAGTGTTGTTACCCAGACTTCTCATTTCCATCTCCCAAGGCTGTCTCAGTTACAGACTACAGACTCCCTGCATTTTAACAGAGCCACATTCTTTTAAGCTGTAATAGACAGTGAAATCAACTGTAGTGCAAGTTCACGCTTCTCCCATCTAACAACCTGACTAATAATTTTGTGAAAATACACCAGCCATACTTAAGATTTCATTATTTCTGGTAATGGATAAATGTAAAAAGATTAAAAACATATTTCAAAACTTGGGTTTAATGTATGGCTTTCTCAAGACATTTTTAAAAATCCAAGGCCAGCTGTGTCCAGTGTAGCCCCAGGAACTCTAATGTGCTAGCGGGAAAAACGTAGGTTCCATAACCTGTCATTTTCTCTATTTAATGTCTGTTGGAGAATTTCTGTTGAGATATCCTTTGGGTATCTCCATTTCATTCATTAATGAGTCCTGGGGATATGAAATGAATGATGGGACTAAACTGTCAGACAGGAGAGAAATACTGTGGTTTTTTTTTTTCCCTGTGTGATATTGCTACTTTCATCATAATTCTCCCGCTTCAGGTCTCTGTCATATTTGTCCTATATTTCCAACAAATGGACTAAATACAAGCCTAATGTTAATTTATTTTCATTTTCTACTTAGGACTAACTCATTCTCATTTTCATCTCTTTTAGGTTTTAGGCTCTTATTCTAAATTTGTTGGAAAGTTATAATGAATTGCTGTAAATTATGATGATTTGTGTTTTTAAACCCTTTGGGTGAATTATTAGTATGAAAGACAAAAGAAAAGAAAGCCTATCATTTAGTTTTTTTTTTTTAACTCCCTATGAAGTATTTTTTGAGTAAATGTTGGGACAAAATGGGGCAGGTAAAGTAATTTGCATTTAATTGTCCATGTTTGAGCTTTTGGAAATATCTGCACAGCATCACTTTTTTGCTGCTTTTCTTTTGTAGGTGCAGAGTGTTTCTCTGTTAGGCTAGCTCCATAATTCACTTAAATGAATGGCTTTGCAATCTGTTTCATTTGGAGAAATGAAGTCAAATTTAGACTCTTGTGTTGACTCTGTATATATTTTCACATCCTCGTGATATATTATTTGTCCATGAAACATCTGTTTATTGGTCACCTTTTAATGTCAGAGTCCAAAATGTAACCGCTTCAACTTGAGTTTAAACTTGTTTTACTTTGTTTCCTCAACAGTTTCTCAGCAGTTCTGTGTGCCTTTGCTGAGATCAATTCTGTTGTTACTCACCAAATTCTCCAAGTGTATGAGCCTTCAGGCATCCCTTACTGCTTTCTTTTGCTCCAGATTTCCACATGGGCAGTAATTTCTGTTTATTCTACCTTTAACTATCACTCAGATTTTGCTTCTTTCCTTAACTCGGCTGTGTACTTCTTGGACTGGGTTCTAACTGGTAATTAGGGGAGTATTTATGAATTCTTAAATAATTTGACACTTTTTAAGAAAAATTCATAATGAGACCTTTTAAAATTTGATAATGGCTCTCTTAAAGAATGAAATGGCTTTCTGGATTCAGAGATATACCTATGTAGGTTTGGCCTTTTTCGGCCTTTGTGCACTTCTGTTTTCCACCAGACCTAATAGCATAATAGATTTTTTTTATTAGAACATGTTTGTAGTATATAATGTTTTCATTTCTTGTGGGAAAATGGTACATGTGCATAATACTCTTAAAGGCTTTTTTTTTAAATCCCCTTTCACTTCCCTTTCTCCCCCTTCTACCCATGTCTTGATCCCTTTCCTTTTTTTTATTTTTCATACATGTTTGCAATACAATGTAATGTTTATATTCCTTCTGTGGAGCTGGCACTTGTATGTAACATATATTAGTTCCTTTTTTTTTCATCCTAAAGTTTTACTTCCCTATAGGCACAGATTACTGCTTTGCTGGTAGGGAAGCATACTTCTGGTTATAGTCTATTTTACTGGGGAAAAGATGAGCCAACTTCTGACGCTGACATATTGAGTCTGTATTTCATGTTACAATGCCGGGAGAACAATTAGGAGAGGGAAAATAGGCAGTTGAGCTCAGATGTGAGTGTTCAGGCTCCTGCCTCATGGTTGCAACTCTTGAGATGGGGAAATTCTACACAATCCAGGTAGGTCTTGAGGAATCAGGGAAAGCTGCAAGTAGTACATTGCTTTTCTATGTGTGCCTTAGGAGTTCCATAAGTCTCTTGTAGAAGAGATCTGTTCAGAACAGGATGGCAGAGGTGCGTATCGAGACAAATAGATCAGGACTGTTGTCCTTTCAGGTACTCATGGCCACAGGGTTCTCTGCCCACTGGAGCAGGGGACAAAATACAGACTCAAGCAAATGGCATGGATGCATTTTTTCCTTTAGGACATAATTAGTATGATTCAGTCAAGGGCCAAGTAATGCAAAGGACTAAGAGAGTGCAGCAGTATTTGAAAGCACTCCATCTCATGAAATCTGCCACGACTCAGAAGAAAGCATGCCTCTTGCACCTTGAAAGTATACACGCTCTAGTTTCATGTTGCTAAAAACAAACTTGGAATACAGAACATGGAGAGGCAAGAATAAGTTTGATAAGGAGTTTAAAGTTGGAATTGATCCTAATGTATGACACTTTTGTAAGCCAGAAGAAATCAATTGTCTTTGACAGGCATAATTTCATTCTTTATTTTTGTCATCAGCCAGAATAGATATTTACAAGGAAAAACAAGATTTATAGAAAATAAAAATGAGAATCCCTTTTCCCATATCTGAGTGTTTCTGAAAAAGTTTAAGCCCAAATATAGTCGGTACACTTGCTGTGTGCTCACCTCCAATGAATCCCACTTACCTGTAGTACAGTGGTCACACTTGTTTGCAGTTGGGCTATAAAAACTTCTTTTATCCTCTTTTTCCCTTCTTCTTCCCTTCTCTCCTCTTTCTATCCCCTCTCTTTTCCCTTTCCCTCCTGTCTCTTCTCTTTTCTCTTCCCTTTGTCCTTTATGCCTCCCCCTGTTTTCTTTTACTCTCTCACCACTCCCCTCAATTTCTGCATTCTGAATGCTCTAATTTGTGTAAATCCAGAATTCAAAAGTTGTGTTTTCTTCTTCGTGACATTGTATGTGTCCACTCTGGACATTGATGTCTTTTTCCTGGGTTTTCCAAGTCAGCCACTTACTTATGCACTGAGACAAGAAAAAACCATTACTGTCTATTCATCTCTGAAACTGCACTGTCATTTTATGGTGGTTTTGTGTTTACATATCTGCTTGCTGCCACACGAGCCCCACCTTTTCTTTGTGCTAAATAAGGAAGCAAAATCATATCAACTATATATGTTGAGTTAATTAACTGACACCCACAAAATCTTATGACAGAATCGTTTTTCTTTGTTTACAGTATATTTCCTCTTATACACCCCATGATGCTTTTTTATTGTTGTTGGATTACTGTTGTCAAGTCTCTTTGTTACAAAGCGGCAAAGCTATGGCTATTAAAATTTCAGTTCAGGCAAAAGTATTTTAATCTATGATGTTAATGGTCATTAATATTCTTACTGAAGATTTTCAAATGAATCATTATCTTTTAATGAAGAGTTTATTGCATAAAGACTTCTACTTTGATCCTATGTCAGAAGAAAATATTCAACCTTGGCTTTTAGATGACTCATTTTATCTCCTGTGTCTAATGAAATAAACCAGGAATGGTTTCAGAAAGAAGAAAAGCAGGATGACTAATTCGTCAAAATGTAGCCCTTCTATAAGGTTTGGTCGCAAAACATAAAAAGAAAATTATTCCAGGAAATTTGGCATTAAGGATTTAAAAAATTCTAGATGTGTATGAACCAGAAAAAAAACGCTGTGAAATAATAGCTTTAGAGTCCACTTTCAATGAGTAAAAATTAGCTAAAATCAGGCAGCATCATGCATTTCATATAAATATGTGTGTTCTAAAAAGCACTGCATTTACAGGAAGAAAACTTGAGTTTTAAACCCAAGTGGACCATTAGCTAGCTCTATGACCTTGAGCAAGTTAACTTTTCTAGAAATGAAGGAGTGCAACAGAGGATCTCTAAGGCCACATTATGAGTTGTGATTTGGCAGCCAAAACCTAGAAATAACAGATTAAAGGAGGAAAGTAATAGCAAAGACTGGAGAAATATAACAGAGAATAAAATTAAAAGGGTAAATGGCATAGATTTTAAAAGCCAGCAAATAGGCAGAGAATCAAAGTTTGTGAAAAACACCATACCTTCAGGCCTGTTTTCAATAAAAAGAATACCATTATACCTTCTTTTTAAATTAAAATGTATTATAGAGTAGGATAACATTTTTAATTTAAAAAAGTATAGGACCGTTCTAAAGAATGCACATACAGAGTCTATCTCATGTTCCAATTTTTATAAATTCTGAGTTAAAAATTCCAAGATCACAGTATTATAACTTTTCTTTTATAATCCTCCTCTCTCATCATATTTACTCATTTCCTATTATGTAGTATAACACAGGAGTATCAAGTAGAATATGTACCTTTTGTACTAGGCAAGATAATGCATTGATGTGAAAGGAAAATGTTTGAACTCCCAGTGATCCTTACTTTTGAATTTTTTAATTTAGTTGAAAGTAGGCTTTATAAAATTCACAATAATACAGTCATGCATAAGAAACAATTTATACAAATTATATGTACGAATCAGGAAGACATGACTGAAGTTTTGCATGGGTAGGATTAGGTAGAGAAGGTAAAATTTCTTCTGAGAGAAGTGCTTGCCCTCAAACATGTTTTTCTCTTTCTGAGATCTATCCAAATATTCATATATTCATATTTTATTGTAAAATATTCAAAAATAATTTTATATTGGACAGTACAATAATGTATTTGGAGAATACAAAAATGTAAAAGAAGAGATATATGCATAATCATTGTTCTCTCAAGTTCTTAATGTAAACATCTATTGTAATTCTACATCATCAATCAATACATGATACATACATGTATGGAAATTCAATAGTGAAAGCCACTAATTTATCCAATTATTTTGTGTTAATAAACAGTGATTGTGCATAGTCAAATAAAAGTGAAAAAAATTCTAACTTTCAATAATTATTTCTTTGAGTTGAATGAATACTTACTGCATACTTTTAAAGTCTATTAGAATATACTTTCAAAATGAGTTAATGTTATTTAACTACATTAGTATCCTACTTTAATATGTATCCTAGGGATGCTATGCATGTTTCCACCATAAGAGGTTATTTTCAATTTTATTGCTAGAAAGTTAATGAGAACGGGATAGATCAAAAATTGAAGCAATTAGGGGCTGGGGATTTAGCTCAGCAGCGTAAACACCTATCTGGCAAGTGTGAGATCGAGAGTTCGGGCCCCGGTACTAAAAAGAACTAAAAGCAAGAAAAAAAATTGAAGCAATTTCTCTTATGTTCATAATGTATATCAAGTATAATTTTCAGTATTTCTTTCTACATATAGTTATCTGAGCTACGTTCCCAGATGAGCAGGGTTTTTGGTTGTTTTTCCTGTTGTGATTTTGGATGTTGTTGACATTGGGAAACCTGCTCTTCAGATGTAATAAAGATATTTTGGTGGGAGAGTGAAGTTTCTCAGAATGACTTTTACTTGTACTTTTCCTACCTGTAAAAGGGAATTTAATTTTCATTCTCATTTATTCATGCATATATTTAATGCAATAAATATTTAAGTGACTCAAATGTACAAAACACCCTGCTAGATATAATCTGGATATCTTGGACAGCCTTTTTCTCTTGCATTTTACTTTCAAAACGTCTCAACTCATTATTTTCCATGGACTTTGCTATGTATCTTATTAGCATCCTATATGCATGAAATTTACCCATCTGCGCTCCCTTGGAAATTGGATGCATTTTAAAATTTGACTTGCTATAATATTTTGAAAGCTTTAAGTTCGACTTGTAAGACACATATTTTAGAGGTTATTTTATTTTTTTTTCTTAGCTACTTGGCATCCATAAGCACAAGGTGAGCCATGAGGACAAGAAGGAAATCCCCACTCATAGTGGTAAATCTAAGTCTGAATCTGAAAACCTAATGACTTTCATGGTTAAATGTAATAAGAGTTAAATTCTCTTATCACATAAATGTACAAAACTTTGAGAAGGAAACAAATTATGGAAAGCAATAATGTAAGTCTGTTTGGTAACTTTATCTCTAAATGGTACCATTACTCTAATCAGTCATTTTAAAATTATGTACAGAAACAAAACTATAAATGTTTTATCATTAATTAAGTAACAATCATCATTCCAGTTTTTGTGAAAGCATTATTTTAAGGGATATAGGTTTCTAAATTTATACTTCTCTCCTTTGTTTCTGGGTCTGTAAAATGGGAATGTCAAGAAGACCTGTCTCCTACTCTAGTTGACAGAACTAAGTGAGTGAATAGGCACCAAGGGCAGAGAAGAGTGTCCAGTACCTGGGCTCTAAATAGGTACAGTTTTCCCTTAAACTTTTGATAACTACCTTTACATACCTAATCTTGCCAGAAAACAATAAAATTTACAATTCAATATCAAACGAGTACAGATGGAATCAGGAAACAGCTTTACATTTTAGTTTTGTATTTGTTTATTCCCTTTGACAACTGGCTTGTGATGTTCTTTATTATGCATGTCATGAATCGGGAATAAAACTGCCACAACTGCATATATTTAGACTAAATGAATGAATAATCTACCGTGAGTAAGTACATTAAGCCTGAATACATTTCAGAAACGCTGTTTAAATCTTTCCTTCTATTAAAATATGTTTATTTTTAAGCTGGGCATGGTAGCTCATGCCTGTAATCCCAGCACTTGGGAGGCTGAGACAGGAGGATTGTTGCGAGTTCGAGACCAGCCTGGGCAACAAAGTGAGCTCAAGGCTAGCCTGAACAGCATAGTTAGACCCTGTCTCAAAAAGA